>JAOEGT010108852.1:0-12617 GCA_025447795.1 Speoplatyrhinus poulsoni
GCAGAAGGAAGAGGAGCTGAGGGGGGAGGAGAAGGAGGTGGAGGAAGGAGGAAGGCCCTGGGGTCTGGATGTATTGGAGCGGGCAGCAGCATAGGAGGCTAGCAGAGGAGGGTTGAGGGAGAGAGCGAGAGAGAGAGAGAGAGAGAGAGAGAGAGAGAGAGAGAGAGAGAGAGAGAGTATAAGGACAGAGCAGTGATGAAGGTGATGTGACCACCCCACCCTGTGAATGTCATGCTGAGAAGGCATGCACATCACACTGTCTTAGCTGTAGATACACATTGGCTGAATATGTGTGTGTTAAACATGTCTTCTTGAACGGTTGAGGTTGTGTAACTCAAATGTTACAATATCCACATTTTGAAATTAACTAGCATTTTCTGATGGATTGTTGGATTACCTGTAACTGTGTTATATTTTGCTGTGGCTGTGTAGTAGTAGTTTGAACTACTTTTAGAAGTAGCTGTAGTTTACCATACTGTAAAAAACAGAGTTCTCACCATTGCCTTCCACATTAATGTTCTGAACTGAAATACAATGCCAATAAAACGCTCATGACTCAATTGTATATAGGTTAAAATGTCATAGTTAACTATTTGACTTAAGCAAGTTAAGCCTTTTGTTTCCCATACAGCAGAACGACATTCATTTCACAACAGTGCTCTTTGCAATACTACGCTGCACGTTCTTCCTGTCTAGCCACTAAACACAGCTGTTAAGGCCAGGCCACTCACACACACAGGGGCTTTGAGTTAACGGACTGCCTGGGCGTGTACTGACCCTGCTTGACTGACATCTCCCTGACTCTCTAATGTCAAAGTTGCCGTATCTGTGAGGGCAGAACCTGGCAGCTTCTTCTTCATGGCTTATAGCTTCATACCTGCATCCTTACTACAGTACCTATAGTAAGGCTGTGCATTGGCAAGAGACTGGTAATACGATACGTATCACGATACGGGGGCCGCGGTTCAATACATATATAGATATATACATATAATTTGTGGAATACTGTCATAGCAATGCTAATATGTTGAGCTGCATAAAATAACATAACCACTTATGTGAACCTGCTCAGGGACGGAAGCAAGATGGAAATTATCTTTAAGCTAAATCTGGTAACAAAATGTATTTCCTCTCTTTTGAGGTGAATGTATTTTGTACATGGTCCCTTTTACAAATACATTGAGTAACAGAAAAGTATTATTATTTTAGGTTGTTTTCTGTGTTTTAGCTAGTCGATACAGTATTGCGCAACGTAAAATCAGCTGTGCGTGTGTGTGTGTGTGTGTGTGTGTGTGTGCATGTGCGTGTGCGTGTGTGCGTGTGTGTGTGTGCGCGTGTGTGTGCGTGTGCGTGTGTGTGCGTGTGCGTGTGTGCATGTGTGCGTGCGTGTGTGCGTGTGCGTGTGTGTGCGTGTGTGCGTGCGCCCAGCCAAGAGCTCCCACTAGCAGCCACTGCATCACCACGTGCAGCGTGGTACCTGTGTGCTGGAGGTCAGGCGGAGCGGACGGGAGGGTGGGAGGAGAGGAGAGGGGAGAGGCCAGCAGCCTCTTGAGGGAGGCGGAGAGAGCTTTGTGGGGGGAGAATGAGGGGAGGGCCCCGGGCCCCAGGGCCGCCTCGGCTGGAGCCTTGTCGCCGTGGTAGCTGCGAGGCCTGCAAGGCAGAGAGACGGCCGCTGCGGGGGGGGTTGGGGGGGAGATGGGAGATGCGGGAGGGCAGGGGAGGGCAGGGGAGGGAGAACAGGAGTAAGAGAGAGGAGGAGGCTAATGACCAGCGCCTGTACATCTGGGATAACAGCGCTCCGGCCTGGGCCTGCTCAGACGTGACTTCCCTTCCTAAGGAAGCGGGTGGCACGCGGCCAAAAGCAATCAATTCCCCCCCCCCCCCACCGTGGCGACTGGGCGGTTACTACGGAAACGAGACGATCGATTTCAGACACACGGGCCATAAATGTCACGGCGGAGGAGCGTGCGGCCCTGGCATCGCTCCTCTGCGGCACTGGGAGCAGCAGGGCGGGCCGTAGGACCAACACCACCGCTATGACATAACTGCGCTGAATGACTCCTCTCCTCTCTGATAACATTACGCTGACCTCACTGGAGGGGAGAAAAACAATACATAGAAGAAAACAAACCTCACTGATTAGTATAAAGCCTAAGTATGCTGACTCTGACTCTGAGTCTGGGTCCTAGAGCTTAAAGGTATAGTCAGCTATTGCAAGCTAATTGTAAGCTAATACACTTTTTGTCAAATTCCAAAAAATATCCCCTTGCATTTCGCTACCTTACCGTTCTCTGATAATCTGATACTTCTACACACCTTTGTAAATAGGAACACATTAAAGTGGCGAACACCGCTCGTTTCAACAAAGCCTCAGCGCGATGCTTTGCTCGAAGTCAGCAAGGATGAAGGACCCCGCCTTTAAAAAGAGACTGCACACCTCCGCGCCCACTGGTGACGCATTAGGAGGAGTGTCACTGATAGGGGAAGGGTCATCGGTGGGGCACAATTACCTGAGCCGGGGCGGGGCTGGAAGATCTTGGGCAGCGCGGGCGGGTGGGCGCGAATGAAGGCCGGCAGCATGTACGCGTACGGGGAGGGCCGGTCCCGCTGTGTGGGGGCATGGGGGAGGGGCAGGGGGGCGTTAGAGGGAGGGGGGTCCGGAGGCAGGGGAGGACGGGACAGGAAGGGAGCCGAGGCCCCGGCGCCACCGGAGGGGCTCGCGTCCGTCTCCGCGGCGACTGGACGGCAGGTCGGGTTGGGGTGGGGTTTTTGGGGGAGGGGGGGGAGGGGCAGGGGAGAGAAGGCGAGAGCAGAAGAAAAAGGATGGAGAATGAAGAGCAACGTAGGAGACATAGTGGAAGAGGAGCAGAGGAAGAGAGAGAATATAAGGAAGAGTGACAATGTGCTGTAATGGAAAGCATTCAGATACTGTAGATTTAATATACAGCTGTCTCAATCGTTCACCTGAAACTGTAATAAATTAGATTAGGAGATTGAGACGAGATTCTACATCCTGAAAAACTATGATGGTTTGGGACAGGGCTATTCAACACCTGATTGAAATGAATGTGTCGTTATCAGGCTTCTAACCACCTTGAATCAGGTGTGTTGGAGCAGGGAGAGATCTAAATCATGCAGGGTGTGGCCCTCCAGGACCGGAGTTGAACAGCCCTGGTTAAGGATGGTGCTTAGAAATGACTATGACCATGTCACACTGGAGATGGAATGCTATGGGGGTAGGGCGGGATCTAGGTATAAGCACCAATCAGGAAGTGGGGAGAGACAATCAGGAAACAGGAAAATACCTGCAGGGCCACTCACAGGCCTCCAAGCCATGTCATGTATTCTTGTGGTCGGAAGACCGGGAGCTTTTTTAGAGAGAAGAAAGGAATGACAGACAGGAAAGGTAAAATTAAGGGAAGAACTGGGTTTAAAATAGCAGAAATTAAAAAGCAGTTTGGAGAAGCCACAGTAAGGAAAAACGTAAGTAGGGAAAGGGAAAATGCTTGCTTAGCTACTCGCACTGTACTGCTGTAGCTAAGGTCTGGTTGACGCAGGACATGAAAAGCAATGTAGGCTCACCATCTGGCAGTGTTACGCAATTATTTTCAGAATCGGACACTTAAAACAGCACTCACAGAAACACATCGGGTACCAGCCTCAAACATATGTATGTTCTTGTGATTAATCGGAAGTTCACACTTCTTTGGAAGCAGGACCTGTTTATATATTGTATGATGTATTGCAGTTATTAAAGGTGACTGTGTATGTGTGAGATGCACTAGGCTAAAATTAGAATGGAGCTTTTTTACCATGAGCAGTTATGAAGTTGGTTCTCCGGTTATCGGTGCCTTCGTCGTCACTGTCGTTGAAGTCTTCCAGGTTGCCAATATCACTCTGCTTCAAACTCATCAGGCTGGCCAAACTCTGCATGTCCTCATCTCTGAATAAAGTGAATCATGGCAAAAAGCAGAAGATGACGTCCACCTGGGTACCAAATGAACTACACACACTGTGAATTGAAGAAACACATTTTATTTATACCAACGATACCGATAATGGTGCTAATGCTATAAAAACACTCACTTCACTCAATTCACTTTCACTTTGCAGCAAGTTTCAGTCTGAAACCTCAATGCAAAAGTGTTTGTCGCCCGCTTAGAAAAACAATCAGCCAATCAGCAGCTGGCTTACGTTTTTCCCAAGACAATGAGCATGCGTCGAATGTTTTGGTTTGATGGTCTATTATTGCGTTCTTATCAAACACAGAAGGGTAACAAAAGCTCTGCGGCTGTGGCCTCAGTAGTGCTCAGGCAGATAAAGCGAGGATGACGGTGGAACACAGTGACTTACATAGCCTTTCCCTCTTTAAGGAAGACACAGGCCAGAGTCAGTTTCAGCGTGGCCTCCACCACCTTGACCGACAAGGGCTTGAGCTTCAGAGTGACCTCATGCTGGGCCGGCGTGACACTGGCATACTTCTTCATGTTCACGTCCGCCGATGCCAGCACCTTCCTGTGGCCTTTGGTCTCCTGATTAGCAGGAGGCAGTGGTTACTGAAGGCTGCACTTCATAAACCGAGAGCAAGACTTGAAGAAATACAAAAAAGTGAAACAAGGAATGTATAACAAATGACCTAGATGGGGTTGGGGGAGTGGGAGCGGAAAGAGTATAAACTCACATTTTCGATGACAAAAGTCCAGTCTTTGTCTTCAAACTCCTCTGCAGTAGGTTCCTGTTAAAGGTAACGTCAGCTATCGCAAGCTAATTGTATGCTAATACACATTTTGTCAAATTCACCAACTATCTCCTCGCATTTCGCTACCTTACCGTTCTCTGTGCGTGTTGAATAAATGATGTGATACTTCTACACAGCCCTGGCTCCGTAAATAGGAACATAAACAAAGTGGCGAACACCGCTCACATCAACAAAGCCGTAGCACTACGATTTGCTTCACAATGCGTGAGGCGGCTCCGCGGAGGACCACGGCGCGATGTGGTTTTGATTAGAGCTCAAATTTAGCAAGAATGACTGACTCTGCCTTTAAGACAAATAGCATTTCAGGATGTGTGAGCCTTGCGATTGGCCACTCACATTCATACAAGTCAGGACAAAGATGATACCTTAAAGAGTGTGACGGTGATGTCCAGGGTCTCAGGAACCTGCCACAACACCAGGCCCCTGTAGGGGTCTTTGATCCCCGGCTGCCAGCCATGTAGCTGTTTAAGCAGAGAGTTTAAAGGGATTGGGATTCAATATGGAAACGTAACCTCTGCAAATCCACATAATTTATTTGTTTATTACTTAAATACTACTTAAAACTGTAAGCTTCAGCTGGGCATTGTCATTGTGATTTTCATGTACCTTTGTACTGTGACGTCTGTTCCTCCTGATCCAAACCACCCTCAATCTGTCTGGTTGCCTGCAAGCAGAGCAGAGCAGAGCACAAAGAACATGTAGATTCATATCAGTCTATAAAAACACCTTCAAACCTGAACAGTGGAATGTAGGTGTGTACACACACCAACAATGAACCATATTGTACAATAATTCCCATAGTATATGTTATTTTGTGTTGAAAATGGGTATAAAGTGCTGCCCATATTGCCCCAGATATTTGAACTCAATCCAAACAAAAAACATCTGTTCCTTCAATACCATAAGGCGCTTCTTCAGACGCTGTGCATTGGAAATGCATTGCAATGGCCAGGACGTTGTTGTGTGCTGCAGTCTGCACCGCTTTGTTTCTGTTTCTGTTTACAGAGCCAGGGCTATGTAGCTTCAGTTTAATTTCTGTTTACAGAGCCAGGGCTATGTAGCTTCAGTATAATTTCGCAGTGAGAATCAGTTTGGAAAGCCTCTGAATCATTTTGCAACTGAACTTTCCAATCAGCATCATGTTTAAAGCTATATGGCGGTGGTTTTCCAATCAGTGTCGTGTTTATAGCTATACGGGCGTGGTTTTCCAATCAGCGTCGTGTTTACAGCTATAAGGGCGTGGTTTAGGTGTGCAACCATGGTGCCGACAGCGAAAACGACCAGATGGTTCATCCAATCAACTGCCAAGTACAAACAGTTTCAATGTAAGGCTCCCCAGATGGACTGGAGACAACAATTCCTCTGGCATGTCAGGTTAAGAGCTAGGTAGAAACCCCAGATAGTTTTTACCATGCACACAGAATAGATAACAGTAGACTATGAGCAGATTTGCTGAATTTGACATAAAGTGTATTAGCTTAAAACCGCTGACTATAACTTTAAGGACATAACAATATTAAAGATCAACTCCCTGATTATGTTACAGAACCCCAGATTTATGTCCCAAAAACACCTTAGCACATGGTGGAGGGGTAGAGAACAGTGTGAGATGTGTAGCTTGTGCTCGCAAGCACGTGATCGCCAAGCTTTCAAATCCAAACTACGTTTCTGTTACACTTTGTCCTCAAGGAGAATCCCAGACACAAAGGAGCCTGTATATGATACACAGGAACATAGGATAAAGTCTGAGATGAATCACTGCCAGCCTAGCAGCAGGAAACAAGGCATTCAAACTGAAAACAAAACTTAAACACAAAACATCCGCTGGTTTACTGTGAGATACTAGTGGTTTAGGGAACCCCCTGCCTCCACCACACACACACACACACACACACACACACACACACACACACACACAAGGGGTCATAGACCATTCGTTATTATTGTTATTTAAATATCTATAGATTTCTATGCATTATGTTATGTCAGTATAGGAAGGGCCGTGGCTCAAAATAAAACAACAGTGTAAAGTGACTAAAGGCCCCTAAATGTAGAAAATGTAAATGTTGTGACTTGGGTGTGGAGGAAGGCCATGGGTGATTTACTGCCCACAGGAAGGACCAATAAAATGTGTAGCCCTGGCAAGCTTCCACTTCACGCAGGTCTAGGCGTGTATGCCGTCAAATCACAGGCAGATCTTTCTTATCACGCCACATTGTTCTGCCAGTGTGTGTGCTTAGGTACAAACACTTTTTTTTTGTACATTTGTAAAAGTCATACTTTTAACGTAGATCAAGAAGTTCGATATGCAGTTTTAAACTGAGGTTCTACAACATACAGGAAAGTGAGTGAGTACTAGATGTGACAATCCATCGTCTCAGAGAGAGAAAGAGAGGGGGGGGGGTGGAGAGAGAGAGAGGGAGGGAGAGAGAGAGAGAGAGAGAGAGAGAGAGAGAGAGAGAGAGAGAGAGAGGGAGAGAGAGAGAGAGAGAGAGGCTGCACATAAATAGACACTGCAATGCATCACGCTGATCTTCACAGAGGCTTAATGGCAAAACAGCACCTGCTTCTCAATTTATCACTTTTACACTGCTGTTGTACAACACAAGGAAGAGGTCAAATCTACAGTAGCACGTCCTTATTTTCACATGCTGCACTCTAAGCAGCGACATCCGTAATTGTAACCACGGTGTCCGGTGGTGATTACATCGACAATTGACATCAAGCCCTGCACACTTAAAACACACAGGCATATAATAATCTTTGTTTTAAACAGACAAATACGTCATCGTGTCCCAACAATGCCAGAGGCCAGATACATTCTACAAGAATAGGTATGAGCCATTAGGTCCCAGTCCTGCATGATTATGGACATGGGAACAATAATACCACCCCATACACACACACACACACACACACACACACACACGCCGTGTGATTATTTAAATCTGTGGTAAACAGCTCCGAGAGTGTGATTGGACAACATCACATACTGTTATTGTATAAACAGTGAGCACACACGTAGATCCAGCCACAATAGGGGATTCTGTAAAACAGTTATAACAGTTAAACAGTTACAGAAATCATCCTCTGTGTATTTAACAGGATCTATCTGTATTACGTGTGGGTCTAGTAGTCTAGACCAAACGTTAGCATGGGCTAAGCCTGAGCTATGCCAAGATACTTTAATCAAAGTCCAAGAGCAGCATACTACCAAATATATCGATGACATTCTTCAGTGTCTACACTGACATTCCTCAATATTTCCACCAGTCTAGAGTCAGCCAATGAATGCCACCTAAAAACGGGATGGTAAGGACTGGCTGCATTATTGCTATTGCATTGCTATTACCCAGAACCACTATGTCCATCAGTGGAATAAGATGATATTGGTATGAAGACAATGAAAAGCATTAAATGTGCATGTACTATGTAGTAGCCTATGAATTATGTGCAGTAATAGTTAGCCTGATACATATTCTCATATTTTGTTCCTCTCATATTCACAATTCAAGTTATTTGTAGGCTGACATGCTAATCAATTTCCTGTAATATTTCTGATGTTGCACTATTTGAACCTATACTTAAGAATCCAGGTTCCCATAATACAATTACAGATAGAGTATTAATACAATTTCTATTTTGCTCCAATATGTATGCAAATGTACCTGGTTGTACTAAAGCACAGCAAATAGCATCAGTAGTTATTCAGCTTGAAATTCTTGTCATGCATCTGCCAGAGTTGATTCATCAAATTAACTGAGGCTTGTTTAGAGAGACACATTATATCTTCATGGACTACTGTAGGGAATGAATGCCAAAGACATAGGCTTAAGTGGAATGCCATTTCTACTGGCCATCCCCTGCCTAGATGAAGTCGGCAGGCCTCGATGAGATGTAGGTGTTTGACCATTTCAGAAAGCACTAGCGGCACTGGCCTAGTGATGGTATGCCAGTTAAGGTGGAGCTGATGTTATCCTATGGCATAATTAGAGAAATAAGTGACTGATTCTCTTTCCATCATGGTATGATCAGTGATAACTTGCTGCAGTTCTGGTGGTGATGGCGTCACGCAATGACTCAAAACCTGCAAATAGAACCTTGTTGCCATAGAGTATCGTCTGTTTGAACAAATCTCTTTCCCACGACCAAATTATAAGGTTTTATTTACAATCAGACGTATCCCACCTTTTAAAATGCCATGCCACATGACTTACACACACGGACGAAGAAGGTTATGCGGAAGTAGGGCTGGATGATTTCTGGGCGTGCACAGCACAGATGCAGGCAGAGCGACAGCGCTATCTGATGTAGGCAGATGACGAAACGTAAATAAATAACTATTAGGCAGAAGCGCGAACATACCGTTTATTAAAGATAAATAGAGCATGCACTTCCATCTTTGCCTACTGACTATTGAGCATGCATGAAATGAATTATGTTCTTCTCGTGTGCCCTTGCTATAAATGCATATAAGTCTTATATTATCGCTACTAGTACTACTACTTGTATAACTACTTTTTTGTAACTACGTATGTCATTAAGGTAGGTAGCATACAGGGCCCCACTACAACATAAAGCAACTTATAACAAATGCGTGTGTCGCAAAAAAAAATAGGCGATGGGACAATTGCGGCGCAACACCATTTCAGCCGATGTTGGTAAACTGTCGTTAAACCAGAAAAGTTGCCAGCTGTCACTTTGCGTGCGGGGTTAGTTCGTGGGAAAATTGTGAAATGCAAATATTCAAACCAAAACCAAAATAATGATATTATCGGCAACCCAGTTAGTAGTTACACTTACCATTTGCTCGTGCATTCTAAAACAAGCTCCTGGAAGGACGCGGCAAACTGAAACTTGGAGGCTTTCTTGTTGACGCGCTGAAGCCGCTTCCACACCGAAGTCATCTTTAGGTTTTCCTCAACCTATTCTGTCTGAATACGCATACATTGATAAAAAAAAAAACGAAATCATTAAATGTATCGCTGACCTTCTTAGACTCACCGGGGGAAAGAGAATGCTAGTAGAGTGAAATAAAACTCCGCCACCTCCCCTGAAAGATCTCCGCTGCTCTATGGTCTGTGTGCGTCGCTCACATGTTTGTTCCTCACGGCAAACGGCAGCAGCAAAACAAACGCAAGCTTCTCTACTGAGATCATCTAATGTTGGACTTGAGTGGCGCACTGGTGTAGTGGCGGTCATATGTCGTCAGTGTAGACCTCAATTATAATAAAATAACATGCCTGCGCTGATATTATGTGAATTTATGTTTTAGGTCAATGTATTTCATGCTTACCTTTCGAAGCTGTATCACTAGCACTATTTGTTAGTTGTAAATAAGCAGCTATTAATTATATAGGCTAAATATTTAATGGTAGGAGACTGTTGCAGCCTGGTTAGCTGTTAAATGTCCTGGCTCTGTTTGAGGTACATTGCAAATTGTCTAATGGTAATAACCAATGAGACAATTATTATCTTATTAAACGAGATATTCATAATTCAACAGGTGAATAAAGGTAAATAGAATGCTCTCTCTCTCTCTCTCTCTCTCTCTCTCTCTCTCTCTCTCTCTCTCTCTCTCTCTCTCTGGAGCCCCACACTTGTGGTTGTTTACAGCTCGTCTATTTATATCCAGTAGCCAAGCACAACACAACAGCTGGTAGCTGGTAAGAGCATCCAAATACATGTTGCAAATAAAGTGATTTGTTTAACAGAGTTTAACGTGCATGTGTGTTTAAACACACATGCCCTGCTGAATAAAGCCTAATCCTGTGAGGGAATAGCCTCTATTATCCTATAACATTGCTGAGTCATTCTCAACCCATTCCTTATGGTCTTCATTAAACAGGACCCTGTCAACGCATGTGCCTCTCTCTCCCGGTTGACCTGGGATGCAGCTGGGTCTGGGTGGAGGGTAAACAAAGGAGCAAATAAGAATGAAGGGGCCGGGGAACTGGGGTCAGTACACAGGAGAATCAGCTATCTTTTTATAGCTGGTCTCTTGCCAGCGCTCCATGAGGAAAGTTTAGCTAAGAAACTATTCTGGGAATTACATTTCCTGCTCTTGCTGCCTGTTCAACTGATGAAGCCATTTGAAAATGCCCAGTTTGGAAATGCCTCTGAACCCTCCCATCTGAATAAAGTACTGGCTTGCTGCCACAGAGTTCAGGAAAAGTTAGGCCGAATTACACATTTATGTATGTAGCGTGAGCCACATCTTCCTCTCCTAATCACTCATCTACATAGTGGTTTCCCAAGGTGGGAATAACTGTTTCATTAGCTCCGTTATTGGGGATGGTTGCTCACATATACCACCACCTGTGGCACCTACAGGCTACATGCCTGGCCTGCACATCCTGTTTTTCACTCTAGGGCAGGTCAGTGTGATGGCGTGCCACTGACACGAGTGATGCGATGCTAAAGAGGAAATTAGAGAAGACACTGTGTATCGCCACTAAAGTGGCAGAGAGAAATAGATGAAAGACCAGTAAAAAGAAAGATTGCAGGTTTTCCAGGTTTGTTTTTGGGAAAAAAGAAACATGACTGAATTCAAGTAAACTTTTCAAATGTATACTGCTGTAAGCCTTTGTATTAAGTAGGATTTTAAAAGTAAAAAAAATATGAATACGCTATAAACATACAAAAGCCAGCAATTCCACAATATTCTCTTGTTCCATGGTAATGAGGTAGGGAAAAAATACCAAAAGCATAATTATTGGTATGCCTACATATTAAACTATAATAGAAAATGTAAAAGAATGAATGATGTGACATTGATAATAGGATTTCCTAAGTGGAAGCCAGGATACACTGTTTGGGTAGTTTATAGGCATACCATATTGCTGTTTCATTTACACATGTAATGTGGATTGATGTCGATCTTCAGGGGCCTAGAGCTGCATTTATAGACCAAGTGCTTCAAGGGTGCATATACACACACAGCCAAGAGTCAGTTTTGCACTCTAGACATTTGGAGCCACAAAACTCATATAGCGACTATCTCTGAGAACAGCCTGTCTTTATAGAGTTTAAAATCTGAGAGCGATATTGAGTCTTAGGCTTAAAGATACCACGCTGAATACAAGATCTCGTCTGATTTCAAAAACTAAGGCAGATTATCACTTGGATGAGTGACCGTTTGGGTGCTGTAAGCTTTTTCCTAATTTTACAAAAGGTAAAAGTGCATATGCATAGTATTGTTTACAGTTATTACAGTTATTGTTTACAGTTTTTTTTTAATAAGTTTATGTTAATAGGCTACAAAATGCCAAGTAGGCTATATGGCAAACTGTATAGGCCCTTGCCTTGCCATATACAGTTTCCAGTGTATTCAGAATACCGACCTTCCCGGTGCAATACCCCAGAGTACCAGTCACAAGCAGTGGTCTCGATAAATATAGCCCTCGGCTTAGCCAGACACCTGCCACCTTTCCATCATATTAAAAGAGGTCAACAGTCAGTAAGAGTACAGACCTCTGCCGTGGCGTTAGGCTCTCTGCGCATTGTGACAGAACAGCCTCCCTAGCCAAAACGATATTTTGGTGCTCCAATCGCTGTTACTGCGTAGCCTATATGCTTGACTTGAAACACAACTGGCCTATAGTTAAGTGTGGGTTTGGCTACAGGGGGAGGGGTAGAGAGGAACTCAAGCTGCTCAGAACTAAAGCACTTAGGTCAGGGGTAGGCAACCCTGGTCCTAGAGAGCGGCAGCCCTGCATGTTTTAGATGTCTCCCTGCTCCAACACACCTGATTCTAATGAACAAAGTTTATCAGACCCTGCAGAAGCCTGATAACGACCCATTCATTAGAATCAGGTGTGTTGGAGCAAGGCAACATATAAAACATGCAGGGCTGCGG
>JAOEGT010108862.1:0-12613 GCA_025447795.1 Speoplatyrhinus poulsoni
CTTGTTTAATTTAATTTGTTCCCTTCATCCTTTGTTCAGATGTTTTTACTGTAAAGCACGTTGAGTTGCACATTGTGTATGAAAGGTGCTATACAAATAAAGTTTATTATTATTATTATAGTTATTATAGTTTGGAGCACCGAGCAAGTCTACAGAAATGCATTTAACACACCAGCAACTGAACAAATATGCGATGCAGAACCTGTATACAGACTAAAGTCATGGCTTTATTCCTGCTTCAGTTGACTGTCCCTGCTGTCCACACGCTGAGCTTTAGAATAACACAGTCTTAAAGGTAGTCTTAGCTATTCTAATCCAATACACTTTTTGTCAAATTCAGCACATATCTTCTCACGATCTGCCAGCTGTCTGGGGAAAGTGGCTTTAACTGAACCACACAATATTATATTTGCAGTGCGCCAACAGACAGTATTTGCAGTGCATGTGCAATGTTGGGGGTGGAGCTTCCCTGGGACCACCCTATGGCACCAAAGGCAGAGGTGTTCATGTTTTCATGTCAAATATTATCAATAGGGATGGTTTGTTCCTTAGGATGATGCACCACCAAAGGGCTAAAGCGAGGGGAGGGAATATCTATCACATTATACCACCTTATGCTAATGCTAGCTGTGACTATTTAACAGTTGTCCTGCCTCTAAATACCTTTATCAAATCAGTGTCAAATGTTCAGTGCAGTGCTGCCATTTTGGGGTGATTTGTTCTGGTTAAAAATGTCTGAGATTGCTCTCATAGACTTTCATGCTTTATTACAAACTGCAGTTTCTCTATTGCTATGCTTTGGAGAGCATTTGTAGAGATATTGGTCTCTTTGTTTCATAGTTGGTGTGAAGTCATCCACACTAGTGTTAGAATTATGATTATGAAATTGAATGTTGACTATTCTAACTAAATTCCTCTGTATAGTGAAATCCATCATTCAAGACAATGGCAGTTAATTCATTGTAAACTGCTTGTTTGTATGCTGCCATCTAGAGGGTACATTTATTAGTGGTATTGCTACACTATGTGAGGTGATGAGAGATCCAAAAACAAATTGTAGGCTACAAAGCACACACTTGCATTAACCATTTAATTATATTATATAATTAAAAAAAATTCTAGACTCCTTTTATGACACTCATGGACATATTACATTAAATATAGGCAAATATAAAAACATCTGACTAAGATATATATATAAATATACTGTATACATATAGATGCAATATAGTACAACAGGTATACATTTGAGAAATAATTAAATAAAAACATTTGGAAAATAATGATATTTTGTAAGATTGTCAGGAGGTGAGTCAGGCAATATTTGTCAGGAGCTGCCAATGATCAACAGTAACTTCAACGTTTTAAGATAAGACTACAAGGCATATTTCAATATCTTGTCCACTTCCGCTCAGTGGCAGTTTTTATGCAAAGTGTTGCATTATTTTAGCATTGCTAATCTGAAATGTTCTCTCATTAACATGGTACACAGTCTATAACACTGGACTGGCACGCATTCCAGTTTGAATCCTGTTGACATTTTAACCTGGAAAGGAATATAAGTGCACTGATGGAAACCAAACAAATGAGTGTCAGAAATTACTGAATTGTGTATTATTCTTCCCACACATCTCAATCACAGGATTCATATTACTGTGTGTCAACAGATAAGGGCAAACACACAGCTTGCCTTTTTTTCTGTGCATATTTGCCAAAGAACTAGTCTGTTAACTGGTACCCTTCACATTCTTGCTCAGCGAGTGAGGTAACTAAGTGTGAGTGTGTGTGTTTTTATAAGAATGACACCCACTTCACTATGACTTTCATAGTTTGCCTTGGGTTAAACTGATAGACTGGCTGTCCGAGGAATATTACTGAGATTTTGTACACAGTCGAGTCTTCTTCCTGTCTTCTTTCCCTCCTCTGTTGTATGCATCATTTTCTGTGATGTTCCGTGGCTGTTTCTATTTTTGTCCGCCATCTTTGTCCGGTGTCATTTTGAGCATTTCCCACCTTCGGTGTTATATTTAATTTTACTTAAGATGGTGTTTGTCCCAAATATTTTATCACGACAACAGCCATAAAAATAATGTGACTGCACCTGTTTTCAGTATGAATGGCTTTATTATTCTGAAGGTGAGTGCAGTGCTGAATTGTTTAACAAAGTGAATAAAAAAAAACCTACAGGAGAGAATGCTCCTCTCTGACCCCTTCTTAATCTCAGTTTGAAATCCAGTCAAATTTGATTTAAACATTATGTATCTTCTTCAAGGACACTACCCTCGTACAGTAATTCTGCAAAACCTATTATGAAATGTTGACTGTGATGATTATTTTCTGAGCAATTATATACACTATCCTCCTCATTATCTTATATTACATTGATTGCCCTTTCTTTCCTATATTATTATTATTATTATTATTATTATATCTCATACTAGCAGTAACCCCTACCCTGTACAAGGGCAGACATCATCTATTGAGGAAATGAGGAAGCAGAATGTTGAAACTTGTTTGGACTTGTCTCTCATCACGTGATAATATTTTTACTCATTTTGTCTACACTAAAATGGCTCCTGATAATAGCCACATTACCGAAATATACAAATATTTAATCCTCTGAATCTTTGTATCAGCTAGTTTTACTTGTATAAGCCACCTTTTCTCCCCCGGTGGAGAGTGTTCATTTGTGAAATCAGGCTGTTGCAGCACATGGCTAAAATGAAAACTGAGGCTTTGTGAATACTCCTGGGACTGGATGATTGCGTGATTGTGCCCTAGTGCTGTAAGACACACTCTTATTTGGGACTTGGGATTTGTGAAACCCTTGACAGTGCAGGCCTGTAACTCTGGCCATGGTGTGTCTCAATTGTGACATAGCAGGAATGTTTTAGACATTTGATAATCATGTGACTATCAGCTGCAGTCATTCTGAAATGTAGCTCAGTTAGCCTGGAACTAATTAAGAACATGACAATGTATCTTTCACATGGTCACATCCACCACCGATGCTGCTTTTTTAATGAAGCACTAGCAGCCATGGCTATCTGAATTTGTTTGTCTAAGAATCTGCTTATGTTGGGATTACTAACACCACATTGGTCATGTGGTGTCTGTGACATACTTCAAGATGTCAGTGGAGATAATGGGTGTCAAATTAGGTTAATCGTCTTTTTCTAAGAAAGCCCAAGCACTTGTATAACTATTGGCAAAAATATGGCATGTTTTTTTTTGTGTGCGTGCGTGCTACCGCTATCAAAACTGTAATTTAGTGCAAATAAAATTTATTATTCATTGTACTAGAGGTCAACTTTTTGTTAGCTATATCATAAGAAGCAATTGGCAATATATGGGAACCAGATCTCCCTGGCTTGTTTTCAACACATGCTTCTGTGTCCTTCACTGCCTTAACCAGGACTACCAAGAGAGCTCAGACACTGTTTGATGCGCAGCCCAGCAGTCCTCCAGGCGTCTGTCACATCCCTATGGCAGAGCCCTTCTGCAACAGGACCAGGGAGGTGAGTGTGTGATGCGTGTCTGGCCCCATCACGTTCCCACCATAGTCACTCCGAGGTTTTGTAGACCGCATCACAGTGGACTGTTTAGCCTATCACCATTCATTTAATACGGTAGACATACGCGACTTAATTTAACATAAGAAATTCCGCTTTGCTTAACTTTTGTTCTCGTATCGCCGGGGTGCTTCCGATCCAGCCCTGACTTGTATTTATTAGGTTTATGTGTTTCTCATTATTCAGCTTACCTGTGCCGATTCAAATTTTCTGTTAGAAAATCCTTTTATAAATAAGATTTTTCTGGTTGCCGTGACTTTCTCTTTCGTTGTTCCGCTCATTAAACAGCCAGCCACGCAGTTTTTGTGCGTTGCGTATCAACCAAGATTAGACCTATATTGTCTAGCACGGGAACGTAAATGGATGAATTACCGTGTTCTATTTGTGATAGGCCTAAGCAAACCGCAGTTTTTTGGTTTAGTTTTACAAATTTCCAATTGTTGCATATGAATTCACCAAAATGCCTTATGATTGACAGATCTCCAAACTCTTAAAATGAAAACGGTGGTGAATGGAATTGCATGATGCTGAAATAAAAAAAAATACTGGACAAAATGAAAGGAATCTAAAAGTAGTACAGCGTCAGTTTTGAAGTAACTCTTCAAAGTTAACATGACATTTAACTTCAAGTTAAAATGTAACTTCCAATTTAATTACATTTTATTGTCAATGTTCTAAATTAGACGCCTCTGAATTAGATTTACCAGTTTAGTTTTAATTACGTTTTTATAATATCTACACCTCATGCACACGTGCACACACACACACACACACACTTTTTGACCAAAGCATATTTTCCCCCACATCTCACTCGGAGAACTCAAATTTTTTATTTTACACTCTTTCAAATGTGCATGAATTTGCCTTACAGAAATGATATAACTGCCAACCAATTGTTTGCCCTTTTGGCTACCCACTAACGACAAGTGGTTCATAAATAAAGTGGTAGGGCTGTCGTTGCTGCTGTAGGTGTTGGTGGAGGTGTCCAAGAGCCTTGGCATCAAGTGCCATCCACGAGGCACTATGCTGACTATTGAAGGGCCTCGCTTCTCCTCTCGGGCGGAAAGCCTGATGTTTCGCCAGTGGGGGGCCGATGTCATCAACATGACCACTGTGCCAGAGGTGGTCCTGGCCAAGGAGGCTGGCCTGTGCTATGCCAGCATTGCCATGGCAACAGATTATGACTGCTGGAAGGAGCACGAAGAGGCGGTATGTGGAAGAACTGGGGGCGAAATTACCAGGATCAAAGGAATATTTTTTAAATGGCGCATATATATATAAAATAATAACATGGGCTGAAACTATTTATCGATGAATCTAATAATATATTTTGCTATATTAAAGAATAATAGTGCATATTTTGCATTTATTCTTGTAAATGTAGTTAGCTGGAATTATGTAGTCATCGGGGTAAACAGCTACCACCAGGCAGTCGCTGTCTGCTCTCTGTGTGTGGCGCTGCATGTACTGCTGCCTGCGATCAGTCAGACAAGAGCACAAGAAGAGCGCAACGTGGTTTTACTGTCTTATGTCAGCAACACGTGTGTAAAAACACTATTATAGCGGTCTGAAAAATACATTTTTCATATACTTGCCTGCGTGTGCTTGGAGGCTTTAAAATATTTCCAGTAGGGGGCAGATCAGAGCCGAATCATCCCTGGCTGAAACCGGAATACTTTCCTTGACCTTGTAATTTCCACAACAATAACAACATGTCAAAATGCATGGAGACATCATATAGATGTTAGGTAATTTAAAAACTAGGCCTAGGGTTGGGCCAATATACAATGCCATCGTCCATCATGGCTTCACAATGTTTTGCAGGCATTGTGATTTAACAAATACATTTTTTAAAGTGGTGAAAAAGTGTCAAAGCACTGTTCAGACAAAGTTATAAATATATAGTGAAACACTGCGTAATACGCCGTTTCCGAGGCTCGCCGAATTGCTGTGATAAGGTTCACCTACTTCTCTCCTTCCCCTCTCTCTCTCAAACACACACGGGTAGATGCAAAATACACTCGTGCCTTGGCTGTATCACACCGTCTCGATGTCTACATGCAATCAATGTGTTATGTTAACAACAGCAAAAGGAAACAACTTTATTGTTTACTGCTCTTGCTCACTCACTCTGCTGTAGACGATGGTGCTTACCGTGATATGGTTGTTCACTAGCTGTCCATCTTTTGCGCAAATTATATGAACAGATAAATCGTGCACACCACTTTAGAAGAGTGGTATTTCATTAGGTAGGCGATAAACTCGAAGTAGATACTGATAGAAGAAGTGGAACCATTTTTACCGACTACATTTGCCGACGCGGATGCCGTTATTACAGTATCAATATGACTAGACCAGACCAGGTCTACGCATAGGGGTTAAGAGGAAAAGTAAGGAAACACGGTGAGTAGGAATGGACATACAATATATGTAGCCTACTGCCTGACCTGTTTATAGTAATGTATTAACTACTACTTTATTTTCATAGATTATCTATGAAAATAAAGTAAATAATAAAGTAATTAAGTTATAATTATAGCTCATTTTTTTTGTTTGAAGTTTAATAAATTAGGCTAAGGAAATGTGTATCGTATGATACTGTCCCCACGTTCATGCGCTGTATTGCATCATGCGTACGCGTAGCGGTAGTTTCGGATGATGCGCACAAACTACACTCCGAATAAACGCAGGATACGTGCCCGATACGCCTGGTAGCCATTTTTCGTACGAATAATTAAAAGTATATAACGGGCTTTACGCCGGTTACATACTGGATGCATATTTTCCCTACATTGTTTTTTTTACCCAACCACATGCAACATTCTACGCGACAACTCCTGATTATAGGTGGTAACCATGGTGATGCTAGCAGGTCCCATGACCGTTACTTGTAAGCTAACGTGATGAAACTGATATTGCTCCAAAATGTGGTTAATATTATAGGAGTACAAGTTTCGCCAATAAAATGATTCACATCTATATTTTCGGTACAGCCAGGTCACGTTTACGCATGCATTTTAACTGCATGCGTTGGATTTTTTCAACGCGTGCGTAGCCTTTCACCTGGCGACACTGCATACGCAACGCAATGTTGCAAGCTCTACGCTGCGCTCCCTGGGAAATTAATTAAATTCCTGTGAAACGGTACGCTACTACGCATCCAGTATGTAAGGGGCGTTAGACTATCTAGCAATCACATCCACTGATGAGAGTTTCAGTAATGATTTTGATTACATTACAATCAGATGCAACACAGTCATGTGTACTAGCCTATTGTTGGAATGCTGTCCTCATGCTGTGCCATTTGTAGTTATATCTGTATTCTGCTATTGTTATGCACACTGGGGGGTAAAAAAACACTGCTCGACTTGAATAATCTCAGTCGACTGAAGGAGCAGTATAGTTTCAGGGGGCAGCCCTAATATATTAAATAAACAAATGAATGATACCTAAAGTTGTTAGTACAGTAGCCTATAGCCTACCGGTGCGGTCATTGGCTCAATTTTGCAATATGTAAGGGAGCAAAAGGCAAATATTGATAAATGCGATTAATTAAATTAATTACACAAATTGTGTAATTAATTAGATACCGTGATACATACATCCTACCCCTCTATCATACACAATAGGCTTGCTCTGTCCATATACTGTGTGTGTGTGTGTGTGTGTGTGTGTGTGTGCGTGTGTGTGTAGACCTATATACAGTAAAGGTGCTTTTATTTTCACACCCATCCCTCAAGGGAGCATTGGGCAGCCACTGTGCAGTGCCTGGGGACCACTGTGAGGCCACAGTGCTATCCACTGGGCCACCGTGTTGCTATATCCTACAATAGGCTATACCTGTAGAGAGAGTCATCACATTGTACACCATTGTCTATCAATTTGCAGACAAATGAAGGAGATGAGCTAGGCTAGCAATATATGTATTCTACAACAGTAGAATAGATTGTGTTTTGGTCATGAAATTAACTTGTGTCTAGCCACATATCTGTAAATGTGACTCTGCATTGAATAATGCTTTTTACAATGTTTACCAGGGTGATGGTGATTTATATGAACACATAGTTGTTAAAGATTGTAATACTTGAATTACTTAATCCTTCCATTTTTTTTACATGTTGTAGAATTCTCTGCACATGCCTGCTTCAGTATACACTATTGTTAAATCTTTGGCTTAAATTGTTGTTTTCACACTAAACTACAAGGCAAACCTAAACGGCACATTAATTGAAACACTTTATTTGAATGTCAATAACTAAAATGTTAATGTCATTAACGCATAACATGTTTTTTTTTTTGTTTTTTTTTGTGACCTTGAACTGTTTGGGGCTAGTTTTAATAATCAGCGATGAAACAAGCCCAAACCTTAATAGCCTTCCTAACTGATGGCCACTCATCGTGCCAGACGATACATTGTGTGCGTGGGGAGTTTTGGTTCAATGCTCCTGCCCAAATCACAACTCTACTTCCGAGTTCCTGCAGCTGACCTCTCTTCCCCCTCCTGTTGCAGAATGCTAGCCACATCCTTCCACCTCCTCCGCCTTCACACTACCTCCTGCCCCCCACCCCCACCCTTCTCTAGGCGCCTCCGGTGGAAGGCTTGGCAGAGGAGGCTGAGTCATACTGAGTCATCCTAAAGTCCTCTCTCCGAGCCCTGGGAATACTGCAAAAACATTAAACCAGTCAGTCAGCAGTCAGTCAGTCTAGGATTCTAGGGAAAACGCACAAGGGTTCAAAATGGTTTAAGCACATAAATGCAACAGGGACATTTCTTGCAATTAGCAGTTAGTTACTATGATTAATATGATTTGATGACACATTGTGACTGGTGAATATGAACAGTATCATGAATGATGTTACTCCCACGGCTATAGGTCTGTGTTGACAACGTGTTAAAGACGATGAAAGAAAATGCCAACAAAGCCAGCAGTATCTTGCTTACCGTAATACCCCAGATCTGTCAAATGGACTGGACTCCAACAATGAAGGCATTGAAAGTAAGTTGACAACACTCACATTTTGACAGGTATTTATTAACTTTATTGTTCTCTGCCAAAATTTAGCTCATATTTAATAGAATAATTAAACTACTGCAACACCTACATGAAGGTAATACTTCTGTTAATAGATGATATCAGGTTAGGGGCACGTACCTGTATGCAAAACAAATGTACGTAGATTAATTAGAAAAAGCATCTGTGGTGGTATGTGCTTCATGGTCAGTTAATGTCTAAAACATTTTATTTATCAAAGATTCAGAAAAAAAATAATTTTTAGGCTCCTGTAAACTCAGTGATTCAAAGAATATGGCAGCAGAAAGTGTGTATGCAATGGGCCTTAACACTTCAGCATTTGGTTATCACCACATATTGCCATCATTTCCTGTTTTTATTTTTTAAATATTGCAAGTGTATTTCGTTCTTTGTTTTACAGTCTGCAGCACAGTCATCTGTAATGCTACCAAAGCACTGAGAATAGGAGTCAACAAAGCACTAAGAAAATTAATCTTCCATACCCATCTCTATCAACCTAGACTGCATTCAGCCTTCCGTGCTTGAGAATTTGTAGTTGATCGCAAGAAAGTGCCTGACTATGCAGTGCTTGTCTTTAGAATCTGCAGATGGAATGAGTGCATTTTGTTATGCCTTTCACATTCTGAGGGTTTCCTGATTACATTGACAGTATGTTGTAATTATGACAGTAGTGATGATGTCTCCAAAACAACCCTCACGCATGATTCTTTGTCCAGCTAGATTAAGATGTGAAACATTTTGACATATTACATGAATGTGTTTCAAGACTATACATTTATTTTACACAAATGTATTTTTAATAATAGTCAGCATGTGTAATCTTAATTTGATATCAAGTTGCATGGTTACAAGTAAACATGGTTCAGGGTTTTCCATGCATCCCTGTTTATTTAATAGGCCTACTGGTTGATTGTCTTATCAATAAAGAAAATATTTCAATTTTTTTTTTTTAAAGAAATGTAGTCATGTCAATTAAGGTTATTTTCTGTATTATCAAGATAATGTACATTCGGAATTAATTCCAGTCAGTCAGCGAAACAAGTGTACGTACCTGTATATTGCAAGTCAGTAGGCTTTCCATTTTTTAAGTGAGATGTTAATATTTTTAATATTGTATGCTCATTGTTAAATTGATACTGTAGACCTAATGACCTTGTGCTAATAAAATAAACTACCAATATTTGTATACGTAGATCTGAAATGCTCACTTGACTCGTATGGATGTGGTCACACTGAGTAACCATTTTCATAATTTTAAATTTGTCTAAATTATGGTTAAAATAAAGTCACGATTTAGGTTTAGCCGTTTGTCTACATGGCAAAAATATTGTTGTACAAATAAGTCTGACTGACACTCATGGTTGGTAAATCGCTTGTTATAAAGCCTCAATTTTTATTAAATGCCACAAATAGAAATTGTAGTTTCTTTAGTAGGTGCACATAAGTAAGCCAGCCTATATACTCTATCCATCTAAAGTTATTATGGGCATATGGCCTTCATTTTAGTTTATGTCCATTAGTTTCTTCATTGAAGTTAATGCTTGCGTTATTTGTATACTGAATCATGCTTTGCGTTGTTGCATGCTTTAAAGCATGTGATTCTACAAACTTTTTATTTGCTGCCCTTAATGACAAATGTTCAGCACCCAAAAATGTCCAATACAATCAGAATTGCAGTTTTTAAATAAAAGCACTAGGCCTACTCACAGAAAACTTCCTGTTTCATACAGGCAGGACACATTTATACAAATAATGTATTAATTTTAAAACTATTTGTAGCATGCATTTTTCTTTTGATAATTTCAAAAGAGTGAAATATGCAGTATTGTCTTTGTTTTACAGTCAACAGCACAAATGTATAATGTTACCACAATGTTACAACCTTAGAAAATTAATCTTCCATATACCAATCAATCACTCATTCAGCCTTTCCATCCTGAGAAATTGTCAGTGAATCACTGACACATTGACATACTAATTCATGGCTAGGGCGACTTAAAACTATTGGGTCAGGGGTCATGCACCCCTTGAGAATTCGATACAGAAGTCTAAAAATAAAGAAATAACTGTCACCATCCAATAAACATTAACAAAAAGCACAGACGTTGTAGCATAGCAAACATGTTATAAGCACTTAAGAACATTAAAACAAATGCTGATTACTGTGCTGAACAAATTCAAGGTCAAACTACAATTAAAAAGGTCAAATGTAGGACTATCTAATGGTGTCCATGTATTAAACCTACTCCACAGTTACGGTTTTTAAGACAGTGAAACGACAAGACCGACATTGAAGAACAAATAGAATACCCTATGCAAATTAAATTCAACACAAATATGTTGAGAAGAAGGATCTCTGGGGCAGGGATAGATGTTACCTACAATGTTATTTTTTTTTGTGTGTAATTTGGGCGCAGTGCATCCCGCGAGGTCCGTGAGCTGCCTGGTCCGCGCTTTGGTTGGCCAGCCAAACCCGTAAAGGCGTCTTTGCGCGGAGCAAGACAGGGGACATCGTGGGATTCAAGGGGGCAGGATGGTCAGGTGGTGTGGGTGTTGGGCTCCCAGCCGGAAGGTTCAAACCCCGGTGTTGACCTACCTGTAAGCATCCTTGAGCAAGATGCCTAATCCTTAACTGCTCCCGGTGGTTGGTCGCGCTTTGCTTGGCAGCAATTCGCCTTCGGTGTGTGAATGAGTGAATCTGAGACAAATGTGCTTTGAGTGACCGAAAGGTTAGAAAAGCGCTCTGCGGTGGCGAGAAGAGCGAAAGAAAACCGCAAAAACAGCGATGACTGTTTAAGATGCTAAACAGGCCTTATAAACAACAAATGTGATGGTGTTTTCAAGATTGCGGTATGGGAATTGAGTCAGTGATGATATTGTCGTTACCATCATTTACAACCATTTTCAAATTTCAGGTGGGTTTCCATGTACCAACATCAAATGTCCCGTGCACCTGAAATTTGGATAATGTTATATTTTTGGCCTCGTCTCTGCAGGCATACATTATGCTGGTTTTAATAACTGACGTTACTTTCAGTTTTTATTTCATGTTTTAGTAAGATATACTTTTTGTCTATAGGCTATGTGAATGTAAGACAAAATTCAAATTGCCTCAAATTTCAGCGCGTATATCCATGAGTCTGTAGCTCATAATGGGCATTCCGTCATTGTTCTAACAGAACCTGCTTTCTTATGATTGGCCTTTAGTATTAGTCTATGGCCAATTACGCTACTGACAAGACAAATATGTCAGCTATAATTTTAAGTCGCTTTATAAAACGTCTAATTAAATAAATAACAGTTTCACGTCAGGCATAGAGCCTAATGCCGCACACACAAAATATATGCTAGTCTAATTGTAGGCCTACTGACACGAACAATTGTTTTTGCAGTGACTGCTTTTTGCTTTTGGTTATAGTGGGCCATTGAACAATAGGCTTTAGGCTACTGTTGTGCTTAAATTAAGGCCTGTCGAAAATACGCAAAAGTATGTCTATCACGCGCAGTTGGTTTATTATCCTCAGCTTTTGTTTGATGTTCTGGTTATTTTCGTAAGCATAGGCTTGGCCCATATTGGCTAAATGTGCCAGATTCTGCTGTAGCATATCATGCCTAATTTTGCAGAAACAGTGGGCTAATTGTCAGAATATCTACATCCAGTTTAGCTATAGCGCTGCTTTGAATTAATAATACATTTCATAATTTGTTTGCACGTCTACATTTCAGAAACGTCCATTTAGCTAAATTACAGTTAACAGGCCTAGGCTGACTGATCTATAGACTGTAGCTACAGGCCATATCTTTAGTCTATTATTTTAAATGTGATTAACGCTGGACTATCTCTAGGCCTGCATATCTTATACAATATCCTTGCGGTCATGAAAGATCAAATGCAAATAGCTAAATTCGGTATGTTGGTTAGCCTATTAAGTAAAATATGGCTGTAGCCATTCACCAACATGCCAGAAGTTAACTGGCAAGTTGTGTGTATGTGTGTGTGTGTGTGTG
>JAOEGT010108873.1:0-12612 GCA_025447795.1 Speoplatyrhinus poulsoni
CGTTGTAGTGTGAAGCACTTTGTGTTACATGAATTTGTATGAAAAGTGCTATATAAATAAAGATTGATTGATTGATCAGCTCCATCATGAAGTAGTCATGCAACTTGACCTATGTAGAATGTACTTACCTAGCATCCCCTTTATGTAAATGTTAATGTTTTGCATTTAGCTATTGCGTAGTAGCAATTAACAAGCATCCAGCTGGTATGTAGCTTAGTCTGCCGCCTTCTGTTTTCTAGATACATTCCTCCTTTGCTATGGGGAAAGAGCGGTCACCTCCAGACAGCTTTGTATGGAAAGCTGGGTAGAGTGAGTTCACCTCATCCCTGTGGAATCAGGAAGTACCTACCAATGCAGGATGGGGCCACTGCCACCTTTGACCTGTTTGAGCCTATGGGAGACCACCGAACAGGAGGTTAGACTTACTAAACCAAAAATATCAAATTAAGTAAAAAAATAATGTCGTCATAATTATTTCCTTTTTATGTGCATTTCTATGCAGTGCACATATGAATATGTCTGTTTACTGCTCCTACAGCTGACATCACTATGGTGATTTGCCCCGGTATCGGTAACCATAGCGAGAAGCACTATATCCGGACCTTTGTGGATTGTTCCCAGAAGGAAGGGTACCGTTGTGCCGTGCTGAACCATCTGGGTGCTCTGCCCAACATAGAGCTCACGTCCCCACGCATGTTTACCTATGGTGAGGTCTGAGGCTACTCGGCAGTGCCATGCAACTCTGTTAGCAGGGTTGCTCTCTGGAATGCTCTAGGGCTGGGCTTGTCTTCAGTAAAGTGTCTCTTGTCTCTACAGTGTATTTTATGTTTGTCTTTCTGCATGCCAGGCAGATATTATGATACTTTGGAAGCATCTATGTTCTAATGGTATTCCCGACTTTGCATCTGTGAATTGTTTTCTTTTAAAAATATCGTTAGCTGTTGTAAGATAATTATAAGCTAATAGAGGTTTTGTAAAATTCTAAAAATATCTCACATCCCGCTATCTTACTTGGTACGCTAGCTTATTTGGTACGTCTGCACAGCCCGTAAATAGGAACGTAAACAAATTAGCCAACACGGCTCACAACAACAATGCCCTTGGCTTCACAATGCTTTTCAATATGTGGGGCGGAGCTACTGAGGGAGTTTGATTTGAGTTTGAAGTTAGCAAGCATACTCGAGAATAACTAACCCTGCTTTTTAAATATTTTCCAGTTAAGCTTATGGAGACTGTATTACTATTGTAATACATCATAAAATATTAAGAAACTTAGTCTTCCATCTGTACAGTATACATATTGAATATTAATACTGGGAGTGCATGATATTGATCAAATGTGATATTGATCATGGAAATTGCAATATCAATATCAATTTAAATATTTTAAAACCACAAAGGTTATGGGAAAAGTCATTCAAATATATGCATAACATATCAAAACAACACATTTTCAACTGATAGTCATATTGGACTCTGGACTTGTACAACAACAATAATTCCAAGCTACCGAGAAGGCCTTCTATTTGGCCACTAATATTTGCTTTTGGTCTCTATTATGTCATTAGCTTCCTCAGCCACACATCTTACTGTTCTGTCTAAATCAAACACAACTAAGCCAAACAGCCAATGGATGGATTTCTCCACAAAATAAACTGAATATTGCACTTGCTGCAACGTTTTCAATATGATATTGCGCTACGTGATATTGCGATAACGATACTGAAGCAATATATTGTGCAACACTAATTAATACCTGCTTTCAATAATAAGACTAGAAGCAGCTTTAAAATTCTGAATTCCAGAAGACCTTCACAACAAGCAAGTGTTGTGTGATTTGAATGATGTACTGTATGCATGCTTGAGCTTAAGGCACCTTCAGCAATAGTATAAATATGACTATCTGCCTCTGTCCTTCCAGGGTGCACGTGGGAGTTTGCAGCCATGGTGGGATACATAAAAAAGACATATCCACACACCCATCTGATTGTGGTGGGCTTCAGTCTGGGGGGCAACATTGTGTGCAAGTTCCTGGGAGAGAACCGGAACAACCAGGACAGAGTGCTGTGCTGTGTCAGCGTGTGTCAGGGATACAGTGCTCTAAGGTGTGTGTGTGTCCTGTGTCGGATACAGTGCTTTAAGGTATGTGTCCTGTGTCGGGGATGCAGTGCTCTAAGGTGTGTGTGTGTGTCCTGTGTCAGGGATGCAGTGCTCTAAGGTGTGTGTATGTCAGGGATACAGTGCTCTAAGGAGTTTCTTATAATATAACTTAATCGCATACGATTAGTGTCTTTTGTTCACTGAGCAACATTTTAGTGTTTATTCCACCTACCCTGTAGTTCCTGTTTTTATTACAAGCTTCTAACATAAATGTCAAGTGTATAAACGGGAAAGTCTGAATGCTATTTTTGAAGTTCTCTCTGCATGTTTCTGCTGTAGTCATTTATTAGTCCAGGACAGGGTCAGGTTTGGTGTCAGTGTAGTCCGAGGATGACCTCAAATCTAAATGTTTATACCATCCCCACTGCACTGTATATAGAGAGCCTGGCCAGTTACAGGCTAGGCAATAAACACTAGTGACGTGGATGTACTTGTTCTACTAGGGTAGATATTAATCTCTTTATATTTGACCATCCATGCATTTGAAAGGCAGACAGTATTTGTTAGGCTTTAACACTGTTTGTACAAACTTGTCTGGTAAAGGGTTCACCTCACAAAGTGTGTTGATGTTCCAGTATTACAGCTAATTCTACTGTCCTCCTAGCCTAGCTCCTCTCAGCTCAAGAACTTGAGTTTAAGAGCAATGGTCTGAGATTGCAGTCTGGAAGCCCTGTTCTCGTCACAGCCACCCTGCTGGCGGACCAATCGGCGCGGGTTAGCAAGATAACGTTGAAGTCAAGCGTGGTTCAAAACGGTGGTCGAGCTAGATGAGGCGATTATAACAATTGGGTTAAATTGCTGTCTGGTAGTGTCAACCTTACCAGAGGAAAGCGCCATACCTTATTCACAAAGTGAATTTAGTTTTGGTTACACCAAGCTACTGCCCTACTGCATCTGCATCAAGTATGCAACCATGCAAGCCTATGTGTGATGCCATACTGTAACTATAAATCAGCTGTTGACTTGATGCTTTACATATTCCCTTAGTCCGCTGTATTCCAGAGCCTGATGCTAGGATAACACATCTCCACACCTCTTTGTCTAGTGGGTTACGCTGAGCAGTCAGACATCGTTTGAAAAACAGTCCACTTGCCCATAGCTAAGTCTCTGTTGACGTGTCTCTGTCAGGGCCCAGGAAACATTCCTACAGTGGGACCAGTGCAGACGTTTCTATAACTTCCTGATGGCTGACAACATGAAGAAAATCATTCTATCACACAGGTATGGTATCATGACTCCAGCACTGTAACTGGCAGTATGTATGGCAGCAACACTGATGTTTTTGAGTGACATCCATAATTACAGCAATGCAAAGATATGTGCATGCCCAGACCTGACTGTCATGTTTCAGTACTTTGGGTAATACAGTTTTTGCGCATGTATGTGTTCTACAGGCACAGCCTGTTTGGAGGAGGCTCACCTAAAATGATTGATGCTGACCTAAGTCGTCTTTACACAGCAACCTCCCTCATGCAGATTGATGACAACATCATGAGGTATGTAACTAACTAACATGGCTGTGCAGTAAACTACTGTATCTCCACTTAAAATGTGTGCAACCACTATGTGCTTACATAGTACAACCACTGTAGGTTAACAAGATTATCATCAATGCAACTGTTGATATCGGAGACGCTGTATTTCCATACATCCACTTATTTGTCATGTTGTTTTCCCCAAACAGGAAATTCCACGGCCACAGTACACTCAAAGAGTACTATGAGAAGGAGAGCTGCGTGCATTATATCCACAATGTAAGAACTACTTTGTTTTCTACAGTATGTATAGCCCTTTTCCACCGCAAGATCTCAGATCTCTGGGGGCAGATTTGATCAGCAATATTCATGTTTCCTGTACTCACGAAAAAAGCATGTTTGGATAAAATTGAGAGCATGTAAGTGTCTGTTGAGGCTTCATGAAGGAAGTTTAATTATAGTAATAAATATTATGATGCATTTTGCACTGCAGTTCTTGGCTACAGAGTTTGTTTTGCAAGTTTTGTATAGTTCCTATTTTTTTCCTACCTTTTAAGTGTGGAGAAAATAGTCATAGTTTATTATTTTTTTTTATAATTTTTTGTGTAAATTTTATTTATTTATTTAAACTCCCTTAGGTGAATGTGCCCCTCCTGTTAGTGAACTCTGCAGATGACCCCATAGTGCATGGCTCTCTGCTGACCATCCCTCGCACACTAGCAGGTAAATGCTACGCACCCTGAGGTGTATTCAGAATTGACGAACGTTTGTGGCGGACGTTTTCGCTTTGATCTTGAAATTTGAATATTTTGTGTAAACATTCTAAAATTAATGTATTTAAACTGTCATACTTTGTCCAGCGTCAGACCGTTTACTTGTGTTCGTGGCAAATTCTGCACACGCACGTCATGTGTCCGTATGAACGCCTTCGCTCTCTTTTGCTGACACTGGCAGCGTTACAATATAAACCTTTTGTATCTTGATAGTGATTCTGAGCAGCAACATGTACATGTAAACCACAATCCTATTTATTTTCCAAATGGTACATGCTAAATGGGCTCCATATAACAACATTGCATTGTTGTCTCAATTGATGTGCGTAAGTCACTTTCCATGAACCTTTCCCACCACACATGCAAATGTGCAAAATAAGGTGTGTTACAGAGACAAATATGTTTACGAATGTCTTGTTGAGGAACTCAACAGGTTTCTGGAAGGGGGGGGTGGTCACACTCAAGAGGTCACAGGCACACTTACTGTATTGTAAAGAGAAGCTTCCTGGATTCTATTAGCAGCTAGCTAGTTATTTCTGAAGCTGTCTAGACTAGAAGCCCATGCAAATGCAGCCTTTCCTCTGGAGAGTGCAGTGTGGCTCCCTCCTGCCCAGCAGGCAGTTTCAGCCGGCGCCCGGTGTCGCAGTGACTAAACCCAGTGCTAGCTGGCATGTCTGCCAAGCCCTGCACGTGCCCCACAAGTGCTTCAGTGAGTCACACACTAACACACCTAAAGTACCATGAGGCAGAAATACTCTTAGTGTGTTCAGTTGGCTAAATGGCTTACGACACATACAAGAACAAGTACTGTAGCTTACATCAGGTGTTTAAAGTGGGAGATTGAATCCAATGTTGTCTGTTGTTATACATCTATATTTAATGTGACATAATTTTAGTCACATTAAAATGTAAGTGCAATAAAACTAGGCTTAAACATTACACTATTTAAAACACTTTTGAAGGCAGGGTCAGCCATTTCGAGAGCACTTGCTAAATTCCAGTTGTTTATGTTCCTATTTATGGAACCAAGGCTGTGTAGAAGTATCAGATCATTATTTTCACCATACAGAAAGGTTAGCTAGAAAAATGTGAGGAGATATTTGGTGAATTTGATCATGTGTATTGGCTGACAATTGGCGTGCAATAGCTGACTATACCTCAAGTCATCTTGTGTTTGGTGTGCTGTTGGCTCAGGGCCTTGACACTATCATCCCACTGAAGCTGATGTAGCCAAAGCCCTGTTGGATCATAATCTCCAGCCAGCTGCATGGGGGTCTTCCTCTGACCCAGTTACCGGCAGCACAGTTTAGCCATCTAGGCCAGGCACTTTCACGATAACACGTTTCCTTAGCAACCAGCGTAGCTGGCTAGAGAAGGGTGTATATAGGGTAGGGTTGGCTTTCATCTGTGAATAAAGGCCTGTAGTAGATGTGACATGATAATGCAGCCATTTCTCTGGTTTTACCCAGGGCAAGGAAAATCTTCCCTTTAAAAACCCCATGGGGGGAGGGAAGACACCCTGGGAAGGGACCACAGAGGGGGGGGGGACGGTTTACGATGCCATAGGGCAACAATAATTGGCAATTATACATTGAACAAAATGGGCAGATATATGATATCACATTGTGCAGTAAATAAATGTCTGTCATGAAAGATGCATATGTACTATGTTAGTTTACTGTGTTAGTTTATTGTTGGACTATCCAGGTCAATCATTAATGATGGGCGACTATTATAACCCAACATCAAAATCATCTGCTGGTCAAATAAATGCAGATAATAGTTTGCATTTTCCACACAGGGCCTGCGTTAGTTGTCATAGATCAGTGGATATGACTACACGGTAACGTGTGTGTGTGTGCGTGTGCGTGGGTGCTGTGCCTCTCCAGAGAAGAAGCAGAATGTGATCTTTGCGCTGACTTTGCACGGAGGCCACCTGGGCTTCTTCGAGGGGGCGGTGCTCTTCCCCCAGCCCCTCACCTGGATGGACAAGGTGATCGTGGGCTACGCCAACGCCATGTGCCAGTGGGAGAAACAGAAGCCGCCGTGCCAAAGTGGCCCCTTGAGCAAGAGCCCCTGCACTGAGGAAAAGCCTTAATCCATAACCTCCCCCCTCGTCTCCCCCACACCTCCACCCCAGCACTGAGGAGACACCTGAACCAAACCTAAACTGCTGGCTGCCCTCTGCCTTCTCCTCCCGTGAACCACTACTGTTGTCTCCCCCTCTACCATCACCTTTACACCCACTCGCCCCGTATAGCCACTGTCATGTTGCAGTGTGGGGTGGGGCGGGCACCTGCCTTTGTGCTCCTCTCTATGGCGGTGGAGCCCCTCAACGCCCCCTACATGCGCAGGAGGAAAGAGGGGGCCGCCATTTTGTCTTTTCGTGCTTTGAGACGAGGGGAGCAGTGAGGAACAGGGCACAGTAGAGGCCTCGCTGTGCCCGTGGACTACGCCAAGGCCACCGTACGTGTATGGAGCGCACTGCCCCGCAGCCTAGCGTGCTGTGTTAGCCAGCGCAGCCACTTCTGACCGTATGGAGCCGACTTGGCGTTAAATATGATCGAGTCAGGTGCGTGTGTGTGTGTGTATGTACAGTAGTGAACCAAGAGATGTGAGAGCCATTTGATGTTTGTGTTTAGCTGATGTTTGTTTGTTTTACGTTGCTCTTTTGGGTGGATATGAAATTCTATTTGTGGTCAATGTTTTCATGTCATAAACGCCCCCCCCACCCCGCCCGATCTTGATTATTTTTGTTGTGAGTTGAGTTGTTATTTTTCACCATCTGTTTTGCACTTTGAAGCGTCGCTATGGTGTCACTTAGAAAGCAGACGTAAAACCAAACCTGACTAAGGTTCCAGCGCATCACGACCCGTGCACATTCCTCACTATGTGCTGTCACCTCTGTTTGATGCACTTTATACCATTATGCCATTTGCTATACTTTTGTATGTTTTCGTTTGGCTTCTTTAAGTTTGTCATTGTAGACCATGTATGTTTAGCCTAGTTGTTTGTCGATGAGGAACTAGAGATCTTAGTGACTCAGATGATCTCCATGTTAAGGCTTATGTGGTCTTTGTCTTGTTCTGTTGAGCCCGTCCACTCTTTCCTCTGCCTTTGATCAGCCCCAGGTCAACACACATTACTCTGGCTCACTGCAATGACAATGTCGCCCCCTGGTGTCCACCCGGGGTTTTTCTTTCTTGAGGCAAATGTATCGTCCGTTTTACAGAGATATTAAATGTGGCAGGGGAATTATGGTTGACGTGTCCAACTAAAGGAGATATTAGCTGTGTGCAGATGATGATTAGTGTCTGAGCTGTGAGGCATGATGATGTGAAACGCTCTTGAGTGTTTATTCTAATAGGAACTTTGTAGAATATCGGTCAATGGTGGTATTGTACTACAGACCATTGATTAGTGTTTAACAGAAAAATATTATTTTTTTTTATGTCTGAAAATATGTTGCACAAGCCAAAGCTAGTGAAAATGACCAAATGCAATAGCTTGCTGACATTTAAGACTACTAGCACATATGGACCTTACTAATTTGAGAAAGCAGAGAGTTCACCAAATTCTCTAAATAATGACATGGGGATAATACCTGTGGCCACTTTTGCGCAGAACCAATGTCACATCAGACCTGGGTTAACGAATAACATGTTTGTTTTAACCTAGAACACCTAATATGTGTCGTTTAAATGTCACATATTTGCGTAACTCAAGCAGGGTGAAATTAATTTAAAATGCTTTGTGAACCCAGGTCTTTACATTCCAAAAGGTTCGGTTCAGTCTCTAAGGTCACATCAGTTACATTACCAATTATTATTCCCAGCAGCTTTGTCTCAAATTACCCTGCAATTCCTCCATTCCCAAATAAGCTTTTGACATGTAGAGTTGCGGAGAGCAAAATTAACTTCAGAATTCTCTTCCAGTCCATCACAATCTATCATGTTGTACTGTGAAGTGTACAAACATACTTGGTGCCATAGTGAGGCTTCCCAGCAAGTAGAGTTAAATGATACAGTTAACACCAGCACAAGCAAATTTCTGCTGTGATCCCACAAATTGATTGTGTTTATTATTATAAATTATTTTACATCCCTTTAACATGGAACTGGATGTATTGGACATTTTTTCTAGTTTTGTTAATATTTTGTATTGTTATCGTGCATAAATGAGGCTCATATCATCATCACCACCTCTGGTTGACAAAACCAAAATAGGTTCTTAATGTCAAGGTTAAGCAACGTATGAAGTTAAATACTGGCTATGTTCGAAGTCTTTGAAATACTTTTGGGAATGAATGGATGACATGACCTACAGGGGAAATAATTTCTTACATTGTGTTAATGCAAATTTGAGAGTAGAATATATTTGTCAAAATATTTTAGATTTTCTATATTTTTTTCTTCAACCCCTTTTCTTATTTGAAGGGTGGGTCTAAAATCGAAAATTATATGTATTTACGCTAACACAAGGGAAGCTGTATTATATTTATTTATGTCCTTAATTGTTGGGAGATCATACATCAGTGATTGGTGTATTCCTTGTCCTTGAAGTTTCAAGACATTTAGAAATATTATGTTGAAGTTAACATCACTAATGGTAAACCATGGTCTGCTTGCCAGTTGATACAAAACCTTTTTTTTTCTTTTTTTTTTTACAAGCCATTTGATGTTTAAACAATTACAAATTCTGTTTTATATATCTTACCACTGGTGTACTATTAGGAAACAGTGGAGTGTGTGATGTAATATTGTAATTTGAGAGGAAATATTGTTGTTACAAAATTATTTTCTCAAAAGAAAAAAAGGGGTTAACTTTATATTCAAATTAAGTGTATAAATGTTTGTCTGTATTTTAAGAATAGTTCCATATGTGATGCAAATGTGCCTGATCACACATTGTGTGTGTGTGTGTGTGTGTGTGTGTACACAATGTAGTTTTGTAACTTATGTCAAAGCTAAAACAAGTTCAGTGGTCAACTTGAGTTTAAAGGTATTTATTTGCATCACTGTATTAAGCTTTACTAAAAATGCAATACAAATATGATCTTTGTATAAGGCAGCACATTACAAATTTGACCTAAAGACTGCTTGAAATTAATCTCATACTCATAATACAATTGTTTTTGTAAAACCTTTTATTTTTGAGACCATAATACAGGTATTTTTGTAACACTTGGTCTACTTGCATACAATATACTACGTTACATTACAATGTGGCTAGAATAGTCCGTTGTAAAGGCAATAAACCCCATCTTCAGTTTAATTTATACTGGTTTTATGCTTGGCTAATGCTATCACATTGACTTTATTCCCATATACAACTTTTGCATGTATACAATTGACACATACTACGGTATATTTGAAAATTATTTAATTGTAAAAATATCTTGAAATACAGTATGAATATCACCTCTATGGCTTTCATAATAGAGAAACTCTGATCTGAATGATGCATCTAGGATGACTGCTACTGTTTGTTCCCAGAATGCTGTGTTGAAATATAAACGCATTCTCTTAGAGGGCAGTGTCTTCAGATCCAAAAAGCTTGCTGGTGACAGCCTTGTAGTCTACAATGGGAGCTTTTCCATCAAACTCTACAGGCAACATGTCTACATCTAAATGCTTAAAGTAGTTGTCCAGCACTTCGCTGTGAACAAAGACCTGGGGAAGAAGATATTGGCAGGATATGAAACAAACAAAACACTGGCAGAAATGGAACAGACCCTATATTCCCAGCACATTATGCAGCTGCATCTCACCCTCTCCAGCAGCTTGCTCTTCATAAAGGGTTTCACCACATTGTAGGTGGTGGTAAAATACCAGGGCTGGTGCGTGACATGGACCGCCTTGAATCGGGCAGGGAAGGAGTCCTGCACAAAGCACACAGCACACAGAACACCAAGGCAGAGTGTTAGGTGGGATTAAAGGATATAGTTATCTTGTGATGTTACTGACCTGTAGCATGTCCACCATCTTCTTCAGTTCAGTGGGCTTAATTCCTGAGGCGTGCTGCATGGTGAAGCCTTTGAAATTTTCAATAAGGACAAAACCATTGATCTGGGTCTCTTCATTCTCAAGGAGCTTTTCCAAGATCACACAGTAAGCCCTTGAGGTCTACAACAACACCAACACACACAGAGAACACAAAGAAATGCATTTGTAAGGAATAAAATGTAAAACTCACCAAACATACAGGAAACTTACTTTAATGTTATTTATCATTATGCCGTGGTGCTCATGTCAACACAAGCCCACCTGCTTAGAAATGCAGCCAAACCAACCAATTAACAATGTAAGCTTCATGATGTTATCTATTTAAACCACATTAGAAAGAGAACATTCCCTGACACTTGAGTGCTGTAATCATGTCTGGCCATGCGAGGCTAGTATATTGAATAGAGCTATGATGTTTTCACACAGCACTGCTCTGGGTTTGGCTAGTACTACCTCATCAAAGGTAATCTCCTCCAGATCCCAGTTCTCGATGTTGAAGAGGAGGACAACCCGTCCATGCTTGTCTCTGCTGGGCAGAACCACTGGGTAGCCTGCTTCTATGGTGCTGCGTACTGCCTCTGGGCTGAGGTTCTCAAATAGCTCAGGGTACTCCTTTCTGAAGCGCATGTAGCCTGTCCCCACCCACACACACACACACACACACACACACACACACACACACACACACTGTTGCATATAGTGGATACAGATGAAAGACATTAGCAGTTTCCTTGCTGACCCTAGCCTCTTCATACCAACACACTAATTACACCAGTACAAGTGTGTGTGTGTGTGTGTGTGTGTGTGTGTGTATGTGCGTGCGCGCGCATATGGGCACCATTCAGCTCAGAAACACCAATTATCCCCATGTAGGTCATGTTTATAACATTCCTGTCACCCAATTCAAATATGATCTTTGTGGAGGTTTGTGAGTTTAGAAGGCAAACTTTGATTGACTATGATTTTAAAATCATAGAGCTCTGTGCGTGTGTGTTCACATGCATGTGAACAAATGCCATGCACACGTATCCACTTAATGAATATATGGACTACAGACTTGGGCTACCATGATGACTGGACTAAAGACTGATTAGGTAGGTAACTACTATATTATGACTAGAGAACTACAGACCGGTTAGGTTATCACGCTACAGACGTCTGGTGTTACAACATTCTCAGTAATAATGCTGGCCACTCCAAATTTCCTTCTTTCTTTATTTTTCATAACCAACCCAGTTCTAACTGGTACTGGGATGTTCCCAGAGCAGCACTTTTGTTGCACAAACAAAGTAAATATGCCGCCCTATATTTGAACACAAAGGACTCTTGTCAGGCAAACTGAAGCATCTGAAAGCCCCCAATTAATGAGTCCCGCCCTCCAATCCTCAGTGATTGGCATGGTTCATACCAAACAGACTACACAAAGGCCTGTCTCTCCATGCCTTTTCAAAATGTTCGTATCAGCAGGACCAAAAATAGTGGCTTGAGCCCATGGTGCCCACACTGTGATATAATGCTTGCAGCCTATCTGCCGTGGACCTTGTGGGATGCCAATGAAGGTTCACTCACTGCTCGCTTGTGTTGTATGGAACAGAATATAGCACAGAAGCCCACATTTCGGCACCAGCTCACAGTTTATTACAACTGCACATCAAAGATGGGGAGGGGCATAGTGGAGTGTGAGAAATTATTGTATAGATGGTTTTGTCACCTATTCCAGACACAACTAGAGTGTTCTACAGAGGTCTTCAATAGGGGGTCCCCCAATTATTTAATTCTAAACTTACTTCTTTTTACTTTTCTTCTCAAAAATGTAAATGTAAGAAAATATACATTAACATAAATAAAACATATGGTATATATATCTGTCAATCATTATTTTAAATGGCATAAGTGGCTTACTTTTATACGTGGCATAATAGGCCTACACATTATTGTTGGCCCAGCAACAACATATTTGACCATAGGCCCCCTGATAAGGGGTCCCAATGCCGTGTTTCTATCTTGGCCCAAACAAATGTTGAAAGCCTCTGATTTAGTGGATGTGTCACGGTTCGCGGCCGTGCTCGAGCTGGGAGGCGCGCATCGGGAGGATCAGCACAGGACAGCGCCCCGGGACCGTCAGCGCCGTGATTACTCCCCACGCAGGAATGTGCCCTGGCAATTTCCTCCACGCAGTAACGCGGCTCTCCCCTTTCC
>JAOEGT010108884.1:0-27736 GCA_025447795.1 Speoplatyrhinus poulsoni
TGTTCATTAGAATCAGGTGTGTTGGAGCAGGGAGACATCTAAAACATGCAGGGCTGCGGCTCTCCAGGACCAGGGTTGCCTACCCCTGCATTATACCTTCAGATAAGAAAACTTCAAAAATATTCTGCTTAATAAACCTTTAACGAAACAGTTTAACAAGCGGTGTCCTTTTTCTACTGGCTCCACTAGTGCTGTGTTTACGAGGCGATGCAGTCACAGAATAGGCTTTGCGTCCCACCCCAGCACATTGCTCTCCAACCCTGCAGTGTTATTGGCAGCGGGGTTGACGTTCACGTTCGTTCCATCGAAGTGTGACCTTGTGCTTCTTCCATTAGCTTCATCTGCCAAGCATCCTGCGGTGGTGTCTGGAGTGTGACGCCCACACACGCACCACAGATTGTACTGAATTGTTTATACCACAAGCAAGCAAAGTCTCTCTCTCTCTCTCTCTCTCTCTCTCTCTCTCTTCCCCCCCCTCCCCAGATCTGCAGGAATGTATCTTGATGTGTAGATATCTAGTTATCATATGTATGTGAGTGTTCTCCACTTGTAAGCTTTAATCGTGCCATTTGTCTCCATCCAGACTCGGCGAAAAACATCTCCAGCGTCCGTCAGGAGGCTGTGGTTGATGAGGAGGCCATCCTAAGCCTTCTGGAGAACAGCCAGACGTTTTTACCCCTGTCCCAGAGGTCCAGTTACTCACCCCTGTCAGGTAGTGCCCATGCTCCAACACTGTCACCTAACATGACAACGGCTCCATTAAGATTGCCTTGAATGCAGGAAATAGGTTTAGCTCTATTCTGCGTTTTGTTTATATTAATTCAGCCCTTGAAGGGAAGGGGAGGGTAAGTTATTTGGTCTGGTTCTTTCTGAAGTGGTCGGGGTGTTCCATGGAGGTTTTAGGGGTTTGTATTTTGCTTTATATCTGCGTGAATGTTTGCCAATACAGCACAAGAGCCTGAAATGGTAACAAAATGGTAAATACACGAGACGTGCTGAGCTATTGTATACAATAAAGGTTTACTCCTCGATACTGTCCACAGCACAGCTGTGAGAGAAGGTGTGGGAGGGGTAGAGAATGGTTAAGGGGAAGGAGTAGAGAGGAGGGCCAGCCACTCATGACCCCGTTCCAGGTGAGGCTGCACTGTGTTTTGTAACATGGGTGTTTTGAAGATTGTTCACATAGATTTGATAGGACTTTATACAACGGCCCTCAGGAACACGCTACAGAGCTGCTACAATAACAAAAGAACATACAAAAACGAGTCTCATACCGAATGCAACTTTATTACATTCGTAAAGCATCATGCTCTTTGTAACCATGTTTGCTACTGTTGTTTGTGTGCTTGTTTGTGATGTTGATTTATTTATCTTAGCCATGTTGTGCTGCTTCTGTGTTCTCGTCTGCCTGCTCACAGGCAGCGTTACACACACACACACACACACACACACACACACACACACACAGCATTATTCCAGTCTACTACACTTGGAAGAATAAATGTGAAAATGTGCCATTTGTTTTTTTTTTTTGCTTCAATGTTTATTTTTAATACTTAGCCAAACAATTAAATAATTTGTTTAACCAATCATAACAAACCATTCAGGACACATGACAGTAGCACAACAGCATTGTTTACATGATTCTGACAATAATATTGTTTATCGCAATTATTTCTGGGACAACATATCTCCCAACATAAATAGTTATGGTGACTGGCCTATGGACAATACAAAGGTAACGATTATGACGACCTGTTGTAATGCGACCGGTCTCCATCCGCGGTGTGCAGGCAGCAGCCAGGACCAGGCCATGGTGGACCTGCTGGCTGGCCTAGCCGACGATGGCTTCTGCGGGCCTCCCGTCAGGCAGACCCCCAGGAGCGCGCCTGGCGCCGGGAGCTGTCCATACAACAGCGACGAGGAGGAGGCTTCTCCACAGCTTGACAGGGAGGAGGTGGAGCTCAGCGTGCTGATGTCACAGAGATGGGACAGTGACTCGGCCGCTCGGCCGCTCTCACATAGGTGTGTGTGTGTGTGTGTGGTTTGCTCTGTGTTGCTAGGCTGCAGTAGAGGGAGAGTCTTGTTCTTACATGATAACCTCACTGCTACAAACGGCATTGGACATGTTTATTATGATAGTGGTGTAAGAAATAATATAGGGTTAAAAAAGCGTTGTGAAAACAGGATTGAATGCAAGATAAATTCATAAATAAAGTAGCCTGACTAATTGCTCCCAGCTCAATTTTCTTTTTGCTAAGATTATAATCTGGAAACCCTGTTAGCATTAGCGTTTTCACAGCCACCCTGCTGGCGGTCGAATCAGGGTGGGTTAGTGAGATGACGTTGAAGTCAAACTTGTGCTAGATGAGGCGGTCAAAACATTTGTAGCAACGCCGATTGTTTAAAGGCTGTTCTACGCCCAGTAGGAGGCAACGACTTAACACTTCCCAATGGAGCGTGGCCCGACCATATTCACACAGTAATACGGTCTGGTTACACCAGGCTGCAGGGAAAAGTATGACTTCCAGGGGCATAGAAAACATTAATCTAAATCAAGTCAATTATAGTCCTCACACTCAGACCTTCGATAATTCAAGGGTCTGATCATGGAAAATCGTGTGTGGGGGGGAGGGGAGCTGACATGGAAAATCATTGCTATTGGAAAGTGTGACTCAAGGTTTAAAGCCTGAGTGCTAACGATGTCTACACCGTAAACATGGAGGATTTGCTTACCCCAGTTCCACTTCCCTGGTGTGCTTGTGTGTTCCTGGTCCAATGTACTGCATCAGACCTCAGGTTGAATGCCGCGGCTGTTGCCGTCCCTTAATTAATTAACCCTCAAATGGTCTCCGCGGCTCTCCCCAGACCCCGGAAGGCGGAGGAGGCGGAGGATGGCTCCAGCGACGCGGCGCAGGAGTCGTCGGACGACGAGATGGAGTGGAGCGGCGGCAGCGCTCTGTTCGCCAGCCTGTCCATCCCCCAGCTTGACGGGGCGGCAGATGAGAGCAGCGGTGAGTCGCACCTCATCCCATGAAGGGCTTTCTTTAAATGTCAGCTTCCCCCTCCATTACATCCTGAATGTTTATATTTCACAGTAGGTACAGTGTTTTACTGTATACAGCAATATATTTGCACTGTAGAACTCATGAATAATTCAAAGATGAATGTATTGAGTCCTGTGATATCCTGCCTGGGGGGGGGGGTTCCTATGGAAACGTATGAAGGTGATTTAAACGCGCGTTCTCCTCCGCAGATTCATCGCTGACGGACAGCGGCTCCAGGACCCACTCCTCCCTGACGGTCAGGGACAAGCTACACCACGAGAGGAACCCCTTCCCGGGGGAGACGGTCCACCCGGAGCCCCCTGCCTCAGCGAAGACCCTGCTGGAGGGCGCACCGGGCCAGGCCAGGCGGGGCCACACGCTGGACGCCGAGGAGAAGTCGGACGAGCTCTTCCCACGCAGCCGTGACGGAGGCGTCGACTGCTCCACGGGTTTCAAGGTGAACAAAGAGATCCTGTACCTCCCGCCGGTGAAGCACCCCATCCCGTGCTCCGAGGCCGGAGCCGGCTCGCCCGAGGCAGACGAGCAGGGCGCACGGCCCCTGTACGCCTACGAGAAGAAGCCGCTGCCGCCGGCGCTGGACGAGGCGGAGCTGGATGGCTTCCCGTTCGGCTGTCGGAAGAAGCAGCAGTACGGCGGCAGCACCAAGTGCCTGTCCATCCTGCAGAACCACCACTCCTTCTCCCTGTGCTACTCCCAGCTGAGGAGTCGCCCGGCCAAGGCGGAGCTAGACCTCCCCGGCGCCCTGCCTCCCTCGGCAGCGCAGGAGGAGGACGACAAGGAGGCGCGGGGGCAGGATTCAACCCTCGCCATGGGCGCCCAGGAGGAGGACGTGGGGCAGGAGAGCGACGAGGGCGACGTGGGCGAACTCAAGATCTGCTACGAGGACTACCAGGAGAACAAGAACGACAGGACCATCGTGGCCCAGCAGGAGGCGCACTACAAGTTCTTCCCCAGCGTCATCCTCTCCAACTGCCTGGGGAGGAAGAAGGCGGCCAGCGGCAAGCTGGCGGACCCCTGTAGCAAGCAAGAACAGGCTCCCTCTCGCCGCTCAAGACTCAAGCTGAGCAAGAGGAGGCCCGGCGCAGCGGGGCAGAGGAAGGCCTTGAACGGCACCGAGGAATACTCCTCGGACGGGCCCGGCAGCCCTCAGAGTGCCAGCCTTGCTCTAGTCTGCCCGGCCGGGCCGGTGCCTCCGGACGACCTGCCGGAGGACGCGGAAAAGAAGCCACTCAGTGGGAACAAGACGCCCGACGGCTGTCCGCCGCTGAGGCCGGAGCCGGCTGAGCGGAAGACGCAAGAGGAAGGGAGCACGGTGTCCAGCTCGCACGTAGCCGCAGCAGAATGTCCGCTAGAGCTCCCAGGAGGGCCCGCCTCAGACCTGGCCACTGTTCTGGATGTCACTGGACCTCCCACGCCCGCCTCCTCGGAGGACAAGCCGCACCCTCAGCCCGAGCCTCCCTGCAAAGACGGCAGCGCTACGACACACCTGCCCGGCAGCAAGTACACGCTGAGGGCCAAGCGCAAGATGGCGCACGATGGCGCGGACTGCGACAAGCCGCCCGAGCCGCCCGAGCCGAAGGGCCAGAAGCGGCGCAAGAGGGAGCCCCCCGTCATCATCAAGTACATCATCATCAACCGCTTCAAAGGGCAGAAGAACATGCTGGTGAAGATGGCCAAAGTCAGCGCCCAGGAGAAGTGGGTGGTGCTGACGCCCAAGAAGGTGGAGCACTACAACAGGCTGGCCCCGCTCAAGCACTTCTGGCCCGCGGTCCCGGAATCCTCCGCGGTCAAGTTCCCCGTCCCAGAGCCGAAGCCTAAGAAGCAACCTAAGAGACGGTCAAAGGTCAACCCCGTGGTCCCCGTCGGCATCGCCAAGCCCGCGATCCAACATGTTAAGAAAGCCAAGGGCTGCAGGAGAAGGCGGACCCTGCCCACCCTGCCCCTTCCACAGCCCTCCTACTGTGAGCTAGCAGAGGACCACGACGTTCACTACACTGATGTGATGGTGGAGATGGGGTACCTCTCTGAGAGGTGCCCCAGCCCTGCTGACTCTACGCCGCCCCGCTGCTGGTCACCTAGCGACCCTCTGATGGATGCCGACGAATCGTTTGAGCAGCTGATGAACCCCCTCATAGACCCATGCCTCAGCTCAGTCGTTCAGGATTTCCCTTCAGCCACAGGAGGGTGCGGGAACAGCCGGACAGCCAAAGCTAAGAAGCCCAGGAACGCCGGGAGAGCGGCAGGCAAAGCTGCTGGTAAACTTCCCGAAGACAAGGCCAAGAAAGAGAAAAGCAGGCGGACGGGCGGCTCCGCCTCCAAGAGGAGAAAGAAAGAGGCCGGGCCGCCTGAAGGGACTAACGGCAGCCCTGCACCCACTACAAAACCCAGAAAACCTCGCAAAAAGAAGGCTGAAAAACCCAGTAAAGACCCAGAATATTCCCAACCCCTTTTCTCCGGAGAAGATCTGCCTTCTTCGGAGTCATCTCAGACACTGCCTCCATTTCAGCAACCGCTAAGCGCCACTCCACAAACTCAGGACCGTTCCCAGACTGAATCACGCTCTAATTTACTAGTTGAATCCATACAACCAAAGGTTGAGAACTTCGAGGCTTCTATCATAGAGGTCAACCAAAGACCAACAGATCAGTCCGTTAGCGGTGAAACCGGAGTGAAAGCAGAGCCTGCGCCTGTGCAATGTACTGACACTACAGTACAGCCACTACCTGGACCCTTACCAGAACACACCGTCTGCACGCCGGCAGCTTCCCCACACACACGCCCCATAAACGGGCACATCCCCACCCTGGCCGAGACCCCCTCTGGCTTGGCTGTGTTGAAGAAGCTCCTGCAGAAGCGTCAGCAGGTCGGGACCCTCCCTCTCCAGGCGGTGGGCACGGAGGGGTCCAACGCAACCAAGTCTGCCAAGTGCAAGCGGGCCCCTTCCGCGACGCCTCGGAAACCCCGCGCACCCAGGGTTCCAAAGGAGAAGAAGCCCCGGGGCAGGAAAGCCAGGACACCCAGCGGCGAGCCGGACCCTGCGGTCAAGCAGGAGTCCGCCATGTCGGACGGCAGCCCCGTGTTCCAGTCGGACCCGGGCCTGGACAGCTGCTACTTCATAGAGGACAGCGTGTCCCCGGAGCTGCCGCACAACTACGCCTTCGACATCGACGCCATCGACCAGACACAGTTCTCCAGCCCGTACTCCAGCAGCCAGTTCCTCCCGACGGACAAGAGCCTGCCGCTCAAGTTCCTGAGCGACGTCACGCAGGACGCGGTGCCCGCCCTGACGCCGAGCTCCGACTGGCACGGAGCGACGGGCCCCCTCAGCCCCGACCTCTTCGACGGGCCGGAGAGCGCGGAGGCGGCGACCAATCACCTGGCTCTCTTCGATGCCTTCTTGGGGAAGTCGCACAGCCTCAGCCCCTTCCAGGACTTCCACTGTGAGAGGAAGGAGCTGCTGTTCTCCGCCTTCGACCCCGTCCTGCCGCTGCCGCTCAGCTCCACCTCCTTCGCCGCCGACAGCCAGGACTCGCCGACGGGCGACCTCCCGGACGGAGTGGAGGCCCTGACCTCCACCACCACCCCTAGCAGCTCCCCGCACTCCGTCAGCTCGCTGTCCCAGCTCAGGGCCGGCAGCCAGCTCCTCAGGGGAGCGACGGCGGGGGTGGGAAATATCCTCAAGCCCCTAATGTCCCCACCTAGCCGCGAGGAGATCCTCAGCACCCTGTTTGACCTGGAGATGTCTGAGGCCACCTTCCAGGAGCCGTTCTGCAGTGACCCATCCGACGCCCCTGCCAAGCCCATGTGAGACCCCCCAGCCCTTCTCTCACACGCACACACACACACACGGAATTACTTTTCCCTTAAAGGTAGAGTCAGCGAGTGTAAGCAAATTCACTTCTTCGTAAATTTCACCAAATATTTCGTTGCAGTTCGCTATCTTACTGTTATGTGTGTGCTGAATGACTAATCTGGTACTTCTACACAGCCCTGGCTCTGTAAATAGGAACACAAACAAAGCGGTGCGGACCGCACCACACAAGAACTACACTATCCTAGCCTTAGCAATGCTTATACAATGTGTGGGGCAGAGCTTCTGAGGGAGCAACCAATAGGCATTGAAGGGAGAGGTGTTTTTGTTGAAAATTACATGCTATACCCTTAAAGCTGCTATTCGTCATTCATCTGTGGTACATGCTTTTTCACTATGTTAACACAATACAGACCCTTCATATTTGACTCCTGGTTCCTGTAGTTGTCCCTGCACCTAAATCGCTACTGGAACATACAGCTCATGATAAATCAGTTCAACCTGTGACCTGTGCAAGTTGGTTTTGAAAACTGTTTAAATCTCCCCCTGCTGGTGAAAAAGCAAAGCACGCTTAGTGGAGATGTACCATTATTGTGTAGCTTTAAAGTGTCTCTATGTGACCTTCTGCCACTAGATGTCACACAAAGTACCAGCATCTCAGACCAGAACAAATGCCTTGTGAAACACACGCACGCACGCGCCAACATGCACACGCCTATGACAACCGAGCTCAGATTCCACAGAACACACAGAGGGAGCGTGATGTCACTCTCTGCTCGGGACACCACTGCTCCACTATATCTCCACACAGACAGCTAGTAATTACTAGCTAATACAGCTAGCTGATGTATTAATGGTAATAACAGCACCGTCGTTGACCGCGTGCCCTCCATGTTTTCTCCCAGGTCGGTGGGGGGCTGTCAGCTGCCACTGGCCACCAGGCTGCCTGGGGAGCTGCAGGACTTCTCCGGGGGCCTGTCCTCTGAGGGCCTGCTCTTCTGGAAGAGCGCCTTCTCCGCCATGACCCGGCCGGCCGCCGCCCACCTCGGGGCCGAGGGGGAGGGCGTCCCGTCCGCGTCGGACCGCAAGGTGGCGCTGACGCCGTGTCGCAGCGCGCCCAGCCGCGAGCGCGTGCAGCTGTGGCTGGAGGCCCGGAGGCAGCGCCAGCGGCCGCACGCCGGGCCCCCCCGCCCCCCCGGCCCCGCAGCAGAGACCTACTCCGCCCTCAGGACCCAGCGGAGCAGGACGCTGCCCTTGACGAACCCCCCCGCCTCGGAGGGAGAGGACGAGGACCGCTCGCCGGAGCTGCCGCCGTGGCAACCACCCGGTGGGGAGGAGGGGGCTACATTCCCCGGGCCCAGCCTCTCCCCTGAGCGGACGGGGAGCGAACTGCTCCTGGGCCTCTCCCCTTTCCCAAGGGCGCCCCCAGCAGAGGGCAGGAGCCCCCAGGTCCTCCACAGCACCCCCTTCCATGGGAAGGGGGAGCGGGGATCCAGAGGGGGCCAGGAGCCTGTGTCCAGCACCCCCACACACCAAGGTACAATTAAGAGGGGGGTCTTAGTATCTCTCTATGGGCCGTTGTGACGTTCTCATCAGTGTATGATGGGAGATTTCTGGACGTAATGTTGTCCTTTGCTCTGCTTGCGTTCCCTGTTATGACTGTGTATCAAAGCAGTGTGTGCACGGCCCTCGGTCATAACAGCCGAATAATCGACTCTTTTCAATTTCCCACGCATCCGAGAGGTGTTTAATGGGAAGCCAATCTCCTGCGTGAAATCGCTGAAATTAATATTCGGCACGGCGCCTCGTGTTAGCTCACATCGCTCTCAGACACCCCATCTCCTCCTATTGGCTGTTTCAGGCGAGCCCGTGTCTCAGCAGCTCCAGCAGAGGAGGCGGGGCCAAGCAGAGCCTCTTCGGAGAGTGCTGCTGGCGAGCCAGGCGAAGGTCAGTGTCTCCACGCCATGGCGACGCCCCACATGGACACCCATTATCCGGGACACACGCACACATTAGCCCCCTTCCCCAATAAGCAGCTCACGGGACCAAAGCAGGGACACAGCACAACCACTTACTGTATGTTGTGGTCTAATTCATGTAACTGACTCTCGTCAAAAGTAGGAACGTATGCCTGCAGAAGTCAACCAGTCTGTCAGTAGAGATGTTTATTTTGTTCACGCTCATTTGTAAGTTTCTGTGTGTGTTTGTTTGCTTTGCACAGAACCAGTTTGCCGCTCACAGCGTGCCAAAGAGAGACAGCTCTGAGATCGAGGGCCCCAGCATTAGCAACTCATACGGCTTTAAAGTCAGCATGCAGAACTTACGGGACGCCAAAGCTCTGCATGAGGTGACACGCGCACACGCACACAGACGCTGTGTGAACGTAAACATTAACTGAGTCTTCAGGTTGAGCTGTTCTCTTAAGCCGCTGCGCTGCGTGTTGTCACACCAGGTGCAGCACCTGACGTTACTGTGCATGGAGCTCCACGCACGCACCCGCCGCGACCTTGAGCCAGACCCGGAGTTTGACCCCGTATGTGCCTTATTCTACCGCCTCCACTCTGACGCCCCACTGCCTGACTGGCCCCACACCAGTATGACCGGAGCCATTGTGGTAGACCAGGACCACCACAGTAGCCGCCAAGGTGACTGTGTATTTTCTCTCTCACCCAAATGGATTCCAAATCCCCACAGCTTGTGCAGCAACAATTTTAACAAGCTAAATATTTCTACGTATATTATATAAGTATAACTGTGCATGTCGTACTTTGTTGGGAATTTGAAAGGTCATATTTGTTTTACACCATAGTCAACAAAGGAAAATGAACTATAAACTAACAGATATGGTTTTATAATTTAATTGTGACCCAGAAGATTTAGTATTTAATAAATGACCTGTAATATTTCAACTGTAATATCTAGAATACTTAATTTTGGAATATCCTGTATTATTCTTTGTCTAGCCAAACTTGCCACATGACACTAAAGGTTCTCCATTTGCCATTCTCAACCAATGACTAATGCTTCACCACGTTTCTGCAGGTCGCAGAAGCACAGCGCCCCTGCTGGCCCGCTCGGGTATCTCTGGCCTGCAGGTGACATACGCCAGTGATGAGAAGCAGCTGTTCCAGGAGGTGATTGCTGTCTTGAAGAGGTACTTGTTGTCAGGCTGCGTTTATAGGGCTGCATTATGTGACCTCACGGCACGGCAGAGAATATGCCTGTGGAAAACACTGTGTAACATGTAATACTATATCAGGGCTATTCAATTCCAGTCCTGGAGGGCCGCTGCCCTGCATGTTGTAGATGTCGCGCTACACACCTGATTCCCAGTCATTAGAGTCAGGTGTGTTGGAGCAGGGAGACATCTACAACATGCAGGGCAGCAGCCCTCCAGGACTGGAATTGAATAGCCCTGTACTATTGTGTGTTTAGTATATTATGCATATGATGTGTAATATAAAGCAAGCAGGTCTCAAATATAAATGGATCAAGCATGACAGCATGAACTTGCTATGAGTCCTCTCCATTAACGGCAAGCTGATCAGCTGATGCGCTTGCGTCTTGGCAGGTTTGACCCAGACATCCTGGTGGGATACGAGGTCCAGATGCATTCCTGGGGATACCTCCTCCAGCGGGCCTCTGCTCTGGGCGTGGATCTGTGCCAGCAGCTGTCAAGGGTGCCAGGTAGGGCTGCGCGGGCCCCCGCCCACACACACCCACCTGTGTTGGAGCAGACACTTGTTGTTCCTGCTGTGAGGTGGATAGTCCACCCATCTAGTTGGGTGTCGACAACAACACTTTATGGGAGGTCACACACGATTTTGGAAGTATAAACTTTGTAATTTAAATACATTACTCGGTTACAAACTAATCAAACAACAATATTTAAATTGTGTTTTTTGTTTAAATATGCATAATATACTGTTAACTAAAATAATGATATTTTAATTGGGGTATTATCATCTTGGCTAGCTCCACATTTAACCAGAGGATGACTCTGTGAGGCTGTGACATGCTATAGCAAATCCATACACACATGTACTCTGTACTCTGTACTGTGCTATTTCTCAGCTTGGCAGCACGTGAAACCGCCCAACTATTCCTCTCGTCTTAATTATCGCTGAGATTTTATTCTGGAAACCCTGATCACATGCACAAGGTTTGCCCTGCCGCTCTGGAGAGTGGACCAATCAGCAGCCAATCTGCGTGACTAATTGCGATGACGTTGTAGTGAAGCGTTTCATTATAAATGTATTGCCAAAAGTGGAAATGGTAAAGCTAGCACAAACACACAACTAGCAATGCGATAGGTTAAAGGCTGTCAGAATGAATTGAGGCTCGAACGTGTATGTGGATGTATTGAGCACTAAGTAACTGTGTGTGCTTGTGCTGTTCCAGTTAAGTGCCTCTGAGAATGGGTTCTCCAACATAACGGTCTGTCTGTCTGCCTGCCTGTCTGTCTGTCACCAGGCGACAGTAAAGAGAACCGGTTTGCAGCAGACAGGGATGAGTACGGGGCAGACACCATGACTGAGATCAGCATCGTGGGCCGCATCACCCTCAACCTATGGAGGGTGATGAAGACTGAGGTGGGTGACCTGCCTCTCCACCAACAAGCCTGTGCAATAGCTGACTATACCTTTTTATGTGTCCAGTCCTTAGAAAACTGCTGAGTTGAACTGAAGTGGCAAATGTTATATTACAGTACATAAAATTGGATTTTGTGTTTTTTATTTTGTTGTGCCTGCCGTAACATCATTTGAGTTGTAAACATTGTTTGATACTAGTAGAAAACGCATGTTGAATCGAGCTCATTTGACTGATTACATAGGTACTTTTCCAGGCGTTCTCAGTGCTGTCTCTGGAGTTTGGGGAAATGGAATTCTTCACACATGGCCTAGTATCTCTGTAGTATATCGCAGCGTGCACGTTGACATGCACGTACAGTATATAGTGATCTTATTCATGTCATTCAATCATACACATATTATACACCGTCTGAATCCGGAGACCTGCGTGCATCCAACCATATCCTCGGTTTGCAAAACCAGCACCCCTACCTGACCAGGCTTATAATGTTCGCAGATACTAATTTTGTTTTTCGAATTGTCGAAGTACAACTCTTGTTCTTACCTTTGATGAGTTTGTTGAGAAAGTTTGCTTCTGATTGAATAAAAACCCCTTGAACGTTAATCCAGTAACAAAATCATTATGAAAAGGTATTCCACATCGGCCATTTCCTCATTGTGTGTTCGTAATTCGCCGATATGTATGGGGTATACAGTTCTATGAGATGTCATTGGCACCTTACAGAGGAACATGCAGTCTGTGAAAGACTACACAACATTTAAAACTACATTTCCACTCTTCTTTGGAGTCATATCTATTCAGAAAGGGGTCACATGTCAAATTTGACCAATCAGAGATAGAGAAGACCAGGCGTCCAGGCGATTGTGGAGTTCGTCGTCTGGTGCGCGTCGAAGAGGGATAAAATGAAAATTCTCAATGAGATAGAATAAACATTTTGACTATGAATGTAGATTAGTACATACATTATTGATATAATATCATATAGAAGCAACTAAATGTGTATTTCTGCAGGATATCTGCATTTATAACTAGCATCAAAATATCAATTTTATGACTTACTATTATAAAAACCATAAATAATTTTATGTTTACTCACAATGGCCTAATCCTTGACACATACTCGTCAGATGTTGTATTTTAGTCCTATAGTGTAAAGGGCTTTTAGATGCATAATTCCAATAAAGTATTCATCTATATAAATAACATGTCAGACAAAAAAAAACAATTATATTTATGTGCTGTTTTTGAGCTTCATTTGCTATGGAGAAGTTTCATCCACGTGGAGTTTTTATCTACATTTTAATACCAAAATTAGCTTGCTAAGATGTTCAGAATGGCAGACACCCAACATTATGCATGGGCATGTTTTTACGAGGTAAAAACCATTGAAGATGGCCTATAGGGAGCTAGGGTTTAAGAGATTAAATCGCCCACCTCTCCATGTGGCCTCTAGAACATTCTGTGTGTCATTCCCCAGGTAACGTTGACCAACTACAGCTTTGAGAACGTGGCCTTCAACCTGCTCCATCAGCGCTTTCCTCTGTACAGCCCCCGCACATTGTCGGACTGGTTCGACCACAACACAGACCTCTACAGGTTGGTGTTTGGGCCCCCGGCCATTTTGTTTATCTAAATATGAACCTCCCAAAAGGTAAGAAGGTAGCACACACAATGATATCATTTTCATCATGCTTTTCATGATGGACAATTTTGTCCGGAATCTGGGTGTATAAAAATATAAAATTAGTTCCAAGATTCATCCAATTAATATTGGAACTAATTTCATATTTTTGAATTGGCACCACAAACAACTATTTGGGCAGGCGAAATCCTTTATTAAAGGCTTACATTTTATTCCTGTACTTTTCTGATTCACATTTATCTCACGTAGGTGCATGTGTGTGCACCTGCATGTGTGCACACTTATAATATGGCTGCCTGTAAGGCTCTTGAAAACACCACCTGATGTGGAACTAGTGTCTGATGACGCTTGTAATGTCTTGATGCCAGGTGGAAGATGGTGGACCACTATGTGAGCCGTGTGTGTGGCTCCATGCAGCTACTACAACAGCAGGACATCGTGGGCAGAACCAGCGAGCTGGCCCGAGTGTTTGGCATCCAGTTCTACCACGTTCTCACCCGAGGATCGCAGGTACCGAGCGCATAGCTCCTCCACGCCAAGCTGTGGCTCTGTCAGACGCTACTTATTCCAAATCACAGCAGTACCAGTCTGTTAGCAATGCTTGTGTGGAGGTCTGATGAAACTGAAGAGCTAGTTCTGTTAGACCTCAGCTGATTTACTAAGGGCAGAGGTAGAAATACACTGCCATTATTATTTGCTCCACTTTACATATCAGTCTGGGACTCTGGACTCTGGACTGTTCAAAACTATCTCAGCCAGGCTGTGCAATTAGGTGTCAAATGACATGTAAACAGTTGACTGTGATTTTTCTTTTCTTTCACACACAGGTGGAGCAACTAATAGATATTGGACTTTATTGATCTCAGTGATATAATTAACAACAGAGAATTATCAAGCATTGTGTACCGTAGGCCAAATATAACTTGTCTAATGCTGGCCCCACACTAGATGTTTTTCAAATCTTAAACCGATTTTAAAAACGTTGAGTACCACAGACATAACGACAGTTAGTTAGTTATGTTTATATATTTGAATCCTAAATAAGCACACACTAGTCGACTGGCTTATTTATTTATTTATTTTGCAGCGCTATCTGGAAGGTAGGCTACAGCTACGTAGCCTACATGGTTGCCAGTATCTATGGCGACATTGTAATCGGCCGATTCGGATCTCCCTCCGATCTACCACTAGGGCAGATAATGGCTCCGACCAGCCTTGAGTTGGGAACGCTCCCCGCGCATGTCGGGAGGGGCAAACCTCCATCTTTAATGCACGCATCTATAAAGGTGCCGTTCACTCTTGTGTGCTCCCACCCTCATGACACCTACAGTACCGCGTGGAGTCCATGATGCTGCGCGTGGCCAAGCCCATGAACTACATCCCTGTGACCCCCAGCAGCCAGCAGCGCGCCCAACAGAGGGCACCACAGTGCATCCCTCTGGTCATGGAGCCAGAGTCGCGCTTCTACAGCAACTCAGTGGTGGTGCTGGACTTCCAGTCGCTCTACCCCTCCATCGTCATCGCCTACAACTACTGCTACTCCACCTGCCTGGGCCACGTGGACGCCCTGGGAACGTGAGTCGGCTAGCTTCCCTATCCTTGCATCTAAAGCCCGCCATATACTTGCTTTTAATTCCGCGTACGCAATATGGCTAACGTGTATCGGGCGCGTGTCCTGCGTTCCTTTGGAGCGTAGTTTGTGCTCGTCCTCAGATATTAACGCTACGTACGCATGATGCTGTACAGCATATGAACGTGAGGGCAGAATATCAGGATCGGACAGACGGATCAACAGCAGGCTCTAATCAAAGAATAACAATGGCGGGAAGTTTTAAAGAGAAGTTAGTAGAGCTAGTTTTTAATTACCTAACATCTATATGATGATGTGGAAATTCGAAGGCAGTCACAGAAAATGTTCCGGTTTCATCCAGGGATGATTCGGGCCCTGATCTGCCCCCTACTGGATATATTAATAATCCTCCAAGCACATGCAAGGTACGCAGGCAAGTATATGAACAATTCCTTTCACAACGCAGCCGCTTGTCTACAGTGTACGCGTTGCACAAAAGCAAGCATAGCGGGGCCTTTAAGATGCCTTCCTCCGTTTGTGTCTACAATAGCCCTTGTGGCTATAAGCAGCGCTACAACCATGTTGCTCCTGGGTTGGAACACAGAGCTCATGCCAGTTGTGTTGCCATTGTAGACAGTTACTCATACCAGAGGAATCTTTCTTTTCCTCTTTTTTGTTATAAAATATAGTGTGTGTGTGTTTCAGGCCCGAGGAGTTTAAGTTTGGCTGCACATCTCTCAGGGTCCCACCTGAGCTTCTGTACCAGCTGCGTAACCATGTCACTGTGTCACCCAATGGCATCGCCTTCGTCAAGGTACGCCAGCCTGCAACATGTTTCTCTAAAACCCTCTGAACTAACCACAGCCTGCTGGCTGTGGTTGTCTAATATCACGATACAGCCAGAGATCATCATGAAATTTATAATTTGCTGTAATTCAGTTAAGACTCTCTTTGATTATGATGTGCTTGTTACGGTCACTATTTGCACGGTGACAATGATAACCGTGTTAAAGGTGGAATCTCTTTTTATTAGAGCATGTTGCTGCTGTTTATGTCTGATTTAACGTATTCCTGATTGAAAGGGCTTTTTTATGTGCCATGTTTGTAATCTGGTGTCTACAGGTTTTAACATCCAGAGAGAACCAATACAGTACAGTAATCTGCCAGAGTATGTAATGCCACACACTGTTGAGTCACACACACTGTATAGGTGACTCAACAGTGTGTGGCTTGTGCACGTATACTGTACATGCCACGAACGTGTCCCCAAAGCAGAGAGTGCCAGATCAACATGTGCATATGTTGTTGGTCGTCTAATTTTAGCACCACCATATTCCAGCCCAGCCGTTCATAACTCTAAGTGTTGAACCGCTGTGTGTGTGTGTGTGTGTGTGTCTCAGCCAGCGGTGCGTAGGGGTGTCCTGCCCTGCATGCTGGAGGAGATCCTGAACACCAGGATCATGGTGAAGCGGTCTATGAAGGCCTACAAGCAGGACAAGGCTCTCACCAGACTGCTGGACGCGCGGCAGCTCGGCCTCAAGCTAATCGCCAACGTCACCTTCGGCTACACGGCCGCAAGCTACTCGGGACGCATGCCCAGCGTGGAGGTCAGAACGCTGCCTTGGCACGCTGTCTGTGGGCGTTGTGCTGGTTCACCACTGATTGGTCCCTAATGCGCTGTGCTCAGGTTGGAGATAGCATCGTGCACAAGGCCAGAGAGACCCTGGAGAGAGCCATTAAGATGGTCAACGACACCAAGAAATGGGGGGCTCGTGTCGTCTACGGAGACACGGACAGGTAGGCCGCATGTTTTTATTTGTGTTACTGAGCAAAGCAGCAAACGTGCCTCCACATCGCTGCCACCTCTGGCAGAGTGAGGTAATGCAGTAATGGTTTAGCCTGCTGGCCATTCATGAAAGCCTCTCCATTTGCTGCTGAGGTTAGTATTTCTAAGCTGGTGTCTGTGGGACATTAGTAGTGCCCATATGCCGTCCATATGCTCACATTTACCAATTTAGTGTCAACTCAACGCAATAAACTGGTATATTCAAGATGAGTTGATTTAAATGATTATAACACTAGTTCTTTTTATGTTTTATTAATTCTGTCACTAATCATAAAGCATTTACAGAAACACAAGTGTTAATGAAATCCATGTTATATTTAATGCGAGACTCTCTGTCTGTCTGTCTGTCTGCGTGGCGGTGTGTCTGTCTGGCAGTATGTTTGTCCTGCTGAAGGGAGCAACCAAAGAGCAGGCCTTCAGAATCGGCAACGAGATTGCAGAGGCAGTGACGGCGACCAATCCGAAGCCAGTCAAGCTGAAGTTTGAGAAGGTACCATGACAACTGCTCTGTGGATGTGTGTGTGTGTGTGTGTGTGTGTGTGTGTGTACACATACCAGCCCCAGTACATTGAGAGTGTGTGTGTGCGTGCGTGCGTCCCAGGTGTACCTGCCATGCGTGCTCCAGACCAAGAAGCGATACGTGGGCTACATGTACGAGAGCCCCGACCAGAAAGAGCCGGCGTACGACGCGAAGGGGATCGAGACCGTGCGACGGGACGCCTGCCCCGCTGTTGCCAAGGTAACCGGCATTAACCCCCACCCCTGCACACCAATCACGGACGCGGCGGGCTCCCCTGCTGTTGTCGTGGACCCAGAGCGGATGTGAATGCGCGTCAGTCAAGAGAGCGAGGACCCCGACTGCTCTAGGAAATGTCTTTCTGTCGGTGTCTAGACGGAGACGAGCCCTGTTCTCCAGCACCATCTGCTAGTGTCACTAGTGTGGGAGGGATGTGTTGGCATTGCTCTTCACTATCTATCTATGTCTGCATCATGCCCACTGCTCCCTTGAGGGATGGGTTAAATGCAGAGAACACATTACACTCCATGTATGAGACAATAACAGCACCTTTAGCCTACATCTTCATTGACTTCTCTATGCACTTAATCCATATATTGGTATTGTATGTTGATGCATGCAGACGTAATGAATGCATTATTTACAATACAGTATTTCCACATCATAATCATAATCAAACCATTTCATGAGTGAGAAGTTTTATGAGATTTTTTCAACAGTAATATAGCTGCAAACCACTATTTTCTATTTGACGATATAGTGGTGTAATGGTGTCCTGAGCAGAGAATTACATCACGCTCTCTGTGTATGTTTTAAACCCAGTCCCTCCAGAATGTGTGTGTGTAGCCAACAGAGCATTCATTTTGGTTGGAGTTGCTGGTGCTTAGAGTGCCATGTAGTGGCAGACAAGATCACACATAGTTCCTTTTGAAAGCAATGCATGATGAATGAATGCGTTTGAGAGCGAGTGTAGTATACATAAAGCACAGGTCACACCCAGGACACGGGTTGTTGTGTTTCCCGGCCCAGATCCTGGAGCGCTCCATCAAGCTGCTGTTTGAGAGCCGTGACGTGAGCCAGGTGAAGCAGTTTGTGCAGCGGCAGTGTGTCAAGGTGCTGGACGGGCGCGCCAGCATGCAGGACCTCACCTTTGCCAAGGAGTACCGGGGCAGTGGCTCCTACCGGCCTGGAGCCTGTGTGCCAGCCCTGGAGCTCACCAGGTACAACGTGTAGCCCGCTGTGTAAACATACAGTAGAGCTAGACTTGATGCTAACACTTATCTCTTTCTATATATGCAATTATAAACAATAAGATACAAACAATAAGATCCTCTGTTCTTTGTTTGCAAAGCTCCAGTTCAGCTGTGTGTGTTTGTTTGGCCCACAGAGCGTTTGTTCTGCTCTGATGCTGGTATATCTAGCGGCAGACCTGATCATATGTAGATACTTTAATGAATTAACTTTATCTTGCAGCATCCCAAAAGTGTCCCAATGTACCGTCCACACACACACACACACACACACACACACACACACACTGAATAGCTGTGGGGCTCAGCTGTTTACCCCAGTGTGCAGTATGTCTGTGTGACTCCTCGAGTGAGCGAGGGGGGAGGGGGGGGTGGGCGAGAGAGGCAGATAAAGCATGAAAAGTTTTCACTGTCAATTAAGTGCACTGTGCACTGTGTGAGTCCAATTAGCTGTTCCCTGCCATGCCCGTTGTTTTCCCGCATCACAGCCAGCCTGCCTGCCTGCACTGTACCTGAGCCTGTTGCCTAGCAACCCTGTCATTAATGGGCTGAAAGAAAGCGATTTCAGAGACACGGTGAAGAGGGGAATACTCCGGCTAATCTGTGTTATTCTGTCCATTTGTCTAACTAGCCACAAAGACACCGTTACTGCAGATGTTCCTCTCATTATTCACTACCATCATACTGGTATTTTCTATATTAATAATCAGTATATTTATCTGCAGTATTTTATTGACTACATTTCCTCGAAGTGTAATGTAGGGCTTTAGTATGTCTAGTAAGCAGCCCGTCATCTTAAAGGTGGAGTCAGTGATTCTAGGCTCATACACTTTATTTTAAATCAAGTAAAGTGAATATCTAGCTGTCCATTCTTTGTGTGAGCTGAAAATTTAATCTGGTGTTTCTACACATCCCTGACTTTGTAAGGCTGCACCCAAAACCACTACCCCAGCCGTGGCAATGTGTTTCCAATGTGTATGGCAGTGCTTCTGAGGGGGCACCCTATGGCATTGAAAGGAGGTGTTTCCGTCTTGATCCAGTTGGGTCGCTGAGTGCACCTTTTTAAATGTTCCGCTGCTGTGGTCTCACCCCTCCCCGCCAGGCGGATGATGGCATACGACCGGCGCCTGGAGCCTCGCGTGGGCGAGAGGGTGCCCTACGTTGTGGTGTACGGCTCTCCCGGGGTGCCCCTCATCCAGCTGGTGCGTCGCCCCCTAGAGGTGCTACAGGACAGCAGCCTGCGCCTCAACGCCACATACTACGTCACCAAGCAGATCCTGCCGCCGCTGGCACGTATCTTCCAGCTCATCGGGGTGGACGTGTCGAACTGGTACCACCAGCTGCCCCGGGTACGACACACACACACACACACACACACACACACACACACACACACACACACAGGGTGTGTGGGACCGGGACAGCTGTCTCCATATTGGCCAGGAGTTAGGTCGGCTTGACAACAGGGAGCTGTGGACCTATGTTTGTTGGAGGGTGGTTCTGTAGCCCCAGCAATTGTGACGGCTGAACCATTACAACTCAGGGTTGTACTATCTGTCATGTCAACACATACATGTTGTCATGTACTGAAATACATGCTAACCTACTGTGTAATATACAGGTACTTAGTACAACTTAAAGTTGGCGAACCAGGCAAAGTACTAGCTAGATGTTAATAACTTGACACTCGACTTGTTCCTTTGCTGCTGTGGTTGGAGTTGAGGAGGTATACGTGCAGGTAGGCTTGCCGTGAACAATTGTTACCTTACAGCAGGTCTATCTAATTCCAGTCATGGAGGGCCGCTGCCCTGCATGTTGTAGATGTCTCCCTGCTCACCTGATTCAAATGACTGGGTCTGTAGAAGCCTGATAAAGACCCAGTCATTACAGTCAGGTGTGTTGGAGCAGGGAGACATCTACAACATTCAGGGCAGTAGCTCTACAGGACTGGAATTGAGTAGCCCTGCTTTACAGCAATATTAAAGACTTAAATGATGTAGCGTTTTAATGTAATTACTAGCTTGTTAAATTAATAGCTTGTTAAAAAATGTGTTGACTAGGCGAAAGTAGGCTACCTTTCTTGCAGCTCTTCATTCGCTCTGAATTGTTTAGCGCAGAGCTTCTGTCTTGCGTAATTTCTGAAGTTGCCACAGTTCACACCTGACAGCTAAATAATCATGAAAGCTGTCTTGAAATGAGAGATTCTCTATTTACTGTTAAAATAGAATCTAATAGTTGTACTGTAATGGTTTGATTGAAATAGACACCACCAGCCAGTTTGTTTTGGTGTGGCAGCAATGATTCTGCCGTGGCGCAGCTCCACAGCTGAATGAACGCAGAGGAGAAACACTGACGTACTACCCACCTACATGCCAATCAAAAGTCTCAGCTCTTTGCCTTTGGACATTGGATTCCTGTTTGTTATTATTTCTTCTTAAATAAGCCCAGTTAAATGGAGTAGTTTTAATAATTCTCCGGGCCACTTAAAGATAATAAACATTATATATATATATATATATATATATATATATATATATATCCCCCCCCAAGTACATGTATTGTTGAATAATGTATTCTGATCACATAGAGATCTGCAATTGCTCTGCTTGCAGTTTAGGAATTTAAGAGTGTTCTGGCCCTGGTTTCCATGTCAACATGGATTTTCATGAAAGCAGACTGCCATGGCTGTCTTGTCTAAGCTTGTTAGAGGAGAATAGAACAAAGGGAAAATAGCCTCCACTTCTTGCAGGGAAATCAAACAGACTTATCACACTGCACTGGTCCAGCGCTTTGTGCAAACGTGGAACCTGTGCTGTATTCTATTGGTACAGGGGTGCCATCTAGTGGTGCATTATATAAGAGCTTCCATTGCTTGAACTCCATACATTGGACTTGTTTTAGTCCTGTGGACAATCTTTTCTGAAGTGTCCTTGAGCAAGACATAATCTATATTTACTTTATATTTACTTCTCAGTAGTATCAGTGTCATTTATGTAAGTCATAAATATACTGTGAGTCTAGTACATTAAGGAAAAGTGTTGAATCATTAACAACCATAAAATATCGCCTCCTCCCACTGATTGATAATGTAAGTGGGCGCATTTATATAGTGCTTTTATCCAAAGCACACGCACACAGATTGCTGCCATGCAAGGTGCAACCAACCACTGGGAGCAGTTAGGGGTTAAGCATCTTGCTCAAGGATGCTTACAGGTAGGTCAACACTGGGGTTTGAACTCACGACCTTGCGGCTGGAAGCCCAAAACCCAGACCACTAGACCATCCTGTCCACCCATGTAAGCCAGACATGCTTGTATGTGCTGCATATATAATTGACTATACTCATTATAGATACAGTATAAAGGCAAGAAGTTCATCCATAATATCAAACAATTTCTGCATTAGGTAATAATGTGATTAGCAAGGAAACAAGGTGATAAGCAAGGAAACGAGGTGATTAGCAACAGGCAGTATTGAGTGTCTGCGAGCGGTTACTCGGTATAGCTGAATGTTCAGGTTATGGTCAGTATTGGTGCGGTTCTAATGGTCTAACACCCTGAGGCCAGGTCCACAAGACTAGGGTCAGTACTGTTGTAACCACAGGACTAGGGTCAGTACTGTTGTTGTAACCACAGGACTAGAGTAAGTACTGTTGTTGTAACCACAGGACTAGAGTAAGTACTGTTGTTGTAACCACATGACTAGGGTCAGTAGTACTGTTATAACAGCAGCACTAGGATCAGTACTGTTATTGTAACCACAGCACTAGGGTCGGTAGTGTTGTTCTAACAGTCCTCACCATCCTGCTGTCAGGTCCACAAGGCGTCATGCTCATCGTCCGTGGGAGCGGAGGCCAGGAAGGGCACCATCTCCCAGTACTTCAGCACGCTACACTGCCCCGTGTGTGACCAGCTGACCCAGCTGGGCGTGTGCTCCCAGTGCCGGGCCCAGCCCCAGCTGGTGGCCGTCACCCTGCACCAGGACATGAGGCAGTGGGAGGGCCAGCAGGAACAGATGCTCAAGGTGAGGGCTGGAGCAGGCTAGCTACAATCGCTGACTCCGCCTTTTTAATGATGGAGTCATCAGCACTTCACGTTCTGCTAGCTGCCTGTTCTTGTGTGCGCACACGAGTCACTGTAAATGGTGCAGACTAACACTAGCCTTACTACTACTAGCCTTGGCAATGTGTTTCCAATGTGGGGGGCAGAGCTTCTTTGCAAGTTCAAATATCAACAATCTTCCTCCAGAATCGCTGACTCCAACTTTAACACTTTAAAACTACAATCTTCGTCATTTAGTATTTAGGCGACACCACAGTATACAACCAGATAGCTGGGCCAACAGAGCCAGGTGTAGCTGGCTCTGTTTTAGCTCTGGTGATACGGGGTGTAATGACTACAAGTACAACTAAAAACCTATGACCATTGGCGGGAATTGGCCAAATTAGTAGCTTTGTAGTGGTTTGCAGTCAGTCAGCTAGGCCTTGCCACCATGATGCTGTTAGCTGACTAGCTAGGCCTTGCTAGCATAATGCAGCACTGTTAGCCAGTCAGCTAGGCCTTGCCTGCATGATGCTGTTAGCCAGTCAGCTAGGCCTTGCCACCATGATGCACCACTGTCAGCTAGGTGTGTGTGTGTGTGTGTTCGTTCTCCTGGTGCTAACGCTCTCTTGGCTTCTAGATGTGCAGGAGCTGCAGCGGCGGCGCAGAGCGCCAGGTGCCCTGTGTATCTCTGGACTGCCCCGTTCTCTACAGGCTGTCACGGGTCAGCCGGCAGCTGGCCAAGGCCCCCTACCTCCGACAGCTCCTGGAGCAGTTCTGACCCCCAGCCCCCATGGATCCCCCTGGTGATTTGGTGCTAACCTTCATGTCCATCTCAGTGTTTTGTCCTTTACGTTTCAGTGGTGCTTCAATAGAAACCTTCTGGGTTTTCATTTTGTCTCAAATCTATGTTATACCAGTGTTTCTCTCTGAGCACTCTCTGGGCTTGACCTGTAGGGGGAGCAATCTGTGGCCAGTTGGCTGCCACCTTCATACATGTGTTGCTACATGGTGTGAGTGAAGCTAATGGCGTCAAATGACACAATGAGGAGACTGTCCTGTCAGCGTTACATGGCATTAATTCCAAGCCAATCAACATTGTATGCGCTGTAATTGTTTGAAAATGTTAAGACTTGAAAATCTGCACGTGGGGTTTCTAAGAGGTGAATTGAAGATGGACTGCAGTGTGACTCTTTTGCTATCAAGTGAAATCTTTTGTAAATCATTGCTCTTGTACTCATTTTGACATTTCGCTGTGCATTAAGATTGTAAAGCTCCGCCATGATGCTATTATGCATTCGGTTTTATTAAGATGCTGTTCATTGTTTTTTTACCATGATTGTATTGATGTCCATTTTGGCTAAATGTACATTATCTACTCAGAGGCTTGTACCAAAAGATGGTAGATCCCTTAAAGATTTTTTTTGAACACTCGGGACTGTTGCAATACTGTATTTTGATAATTTGTGTGACTTCTTTAAATGTGTATGGTTTTCTATGTTTAAGGCTTTCTTCATGTCAAAGCAGTATCATAAAAGTGTAAAGATCAATTCTATAAATAACCATACCACAGTAAACCGCAATTGTATAAATGTACAAAAGTGTTTTTTTTTTCATTTGTTTTTAAATGGACATCACTTTGGGTGACTGTTCAAGATTGATAATAAAAAGTGAATGTATAAAAGAAGTGCCTTTGATGTATGACTCATCACAGACATCAGAATACATGTCATGTCACATGAGACATACAATTATAGAGCACAACGCATGCACAACATTCTGATCTTAGAAACATGTTTTAGCCATTAAACCAGATAAGTTGCTGATACATTATTCTGCTTAAAAGTATGTGTGTGAGTGATGGATGGCATTGCCTATAGAAAATATGAATTGCACACTGGAGTTTGGATACTGTTTTCTATTGCAGAACACAGCATCACATTGCATCTAATGTAGTATACTGCCATGTTGTCTGCCTGTATCACTGATGAAGGTTGTTATACTCGTGTTATTTTTCATAGTATCCAGTTAAATTGCACTTAACAGTATGGCTCTTATTTCCCACATCACATACTACTTTCAAAAACTGTTGTGTGTACAGTAGCTTTACACTGTAGCTGGTATGGATGTACATCCAGTCGACACCGTTAAGACAAACAAGTAATGCTAGTGTGGACGTGACTACATCATCCAAACAGTCTGGTGATTATCTGCAGTTCTCTTAAAGTGGACATGAACATGGCTCACGAAATATATTTAGTTTGTCATGGGTTGATAGGGACAAAAAAAGTAGGCATATTCTCAATTTAATTGTAGCTTTACATTTCTTGAAAACCCTACAGACATTTTTCTTTAGCATTCTTGTGTTCCTCCACCACCCTTAACTTCAAAAACAGACTTCATCTCTGCCGTTATTCCTTAAGATTATCATCCATGTTTTCTAGCTAGTTGTTACAGTACATTTTACATCCGGTTGGGCCCTAACCTCTGGTTTCACACGTAAATGTGCCATACAAAATCAAATCACCCTACATGACACTCTCGCAAACACGTCTAAAGTCTTCTTAAATGGCTTGTGGCATGTGATTTTTATTTAGCTTGTTGACACGATTGTTTTTTAAACCAGAGGTTAGGGTTAACATGTTAACTTCAGTAGACTCACACATATGTACTCATAACTTCATCATCCCACAACTTACCAAAATCACTCTGCTATATTGTTTCTGCATCCAGACAAGGTCAATAGACAACGAGCACAATATAATACAACTAAACCATTAGTTATGCAATCAGTCACTATTGAGAGAAGAAAAAAAAAAGTTGCATTATGGCATTGTCTTCCCATGTAGACAATGCCATAACAGAACCCGGGTAGATTTTCTATTGCTAACTTTACTCTGTGACTTTCCTACAGAAGGCAGTGGGCAGGTGTACAGACAATAACCAGCAGGGATCAATAAATATGTTTATCTAACTTGTAAATGGTTTAATAGTACAGCGACTGATAGTAGTTTATTTACTAGCCATCAGGACAACATAAATGCCCTTTACTGACCTGCTACAGGCTTGTCATGTCTGAAAACCCCATTTACTAATTTGGTGTTTTGTGTTTTACAGACGCCACTGTTGCACACGTCACACAGTAAACCGATAGGTCTGTACATAAAACGCAGTAGTGTGTGAATATGCTGGCAGTTCATTTCTGGCCAGACTGAGGGAAAGGTGGACAGGGTTCTCGGAGGTCTTCTGACAGCACTTAGGAATCACAGGCAGAGGCAGGGAAGAAGTTCGAACCACACACGCCTTAGTCTTTTTTCTCCCTGCTCAAGGAAAGAAGCAGTTTGCGCCTGGGTGACTCTCCTATCAGAGACGTGGTGTCTGAGAAGGAGGCCACGCCTTCAGAAGCAGCGACAGCCCCACTAGATGCGGTGTCGCCGGGCGGAGACGCCGCCTTCTTTGGAGAACTAAGGCTGGCGGCGTCTTCCATCTCGATCACCTCAAAGTCCGCCTCGTTCCACTGGTCCGCCTCAGTGTCCGCCCGCTCCTCCTCCTCCTGCTCCTCCTCGTTGGCTCCCGAGGCCAGCAAGGCCTGCCGGTACTCGCCGTCGTCGGGGTCGGGGCGACCCCTCCCGCGGAACCTCCTCAGCTGTCCGCTGGGGGCAGACGCCAACTTGAACATCACCGGGAAGAGGATGGAGGTGATGACGGCCGTGAGCAGCGACTGGTACATCATCAAGGGCAGCTCCTTAAACCTGCCCATCAGGTACCCCACCAGGGTGGGCAGCACCATCTCCCCGAGGCCCGCTCCCACCACGAAGCCCGACGCCGAGCGGCCCGACAGCGTGGTGTACTGCTCCACCCAGGAGATGCCGCTGGGGAAGATGACGGCCATGGAGGCGCCGTAGACGCCCGTGCAGATCCAGAGCGCCAGCCTCTCCTTGCTGAACAGGCAGAGCAGCAGGGAGCTCAACGTGGTGCCCACCAGGCTGAGCAGGATCATGGTTCCCGGGCGCATGCACGCCGCAAAGAATATGGCCAGGCCGCGGCAGGTGGCAAAGGCCCCCCAGAACAGGGAGTTGAGCCCCGCCGCTTGAGGCTGGTCCATGTTGGCGTAGTCTTTGGCGTAGGTGAATATGAAGGAGCCGTACGACAGCTCGGCCCCCACGTACCAGAAGAAGAAGCAGAACATGAGGATTATGAGCACGTTGTGGTGTTTGGCCACCAGGGGCTTCCCCGAGGGCGTGCGGGCCTCGTCGTTCAGAGGACGGCCGTGACAACAGAGAATGAAGAAGAAGAGTGAGACGAGAAGGCTGAAGGCGCCGATCACAATGTACGCCCACATGGCGTTGAGGTCGCCCGTGGCGCCCTCGATGTAGTGTTTGAGCATGTGGGTGAAGGGCGTCTTTGTGGCAGTTGCGTTAGGAAGAGTGGTGGCGGCTGGCACGCCACTGGTGCCGAGGAACCTCAGCTTCAGTTCAGATGAGAAGAGCAGCTTCGCTATGATTGGGGACATGAAGCTGCCAGTAGCAAAGCTGAAGTGCAGAGCCTGCATATGAGGGTCAGCGTGACTACCCCATGTCTTCAGGATAAGGACATTCCCAGCTGAGAAGCAGGAGAGCATTTGTTACTACTTTACAATGCAACAATATATCCTACACTGTAGCGCAGGTGACCTGAATGTACCTTGCTCGTATAATATCATAGTATCAGGGAGAGATAGTGTCTCCATGGCAATTAGCCTCCCTGAATAACCAAATAATTTGGCTTTGGAGTGACATCTACTGTAAGTGAGGGGGTGGCTAAAATGCACACATTTTTGTGGTGAGCTAGTCGAACAACTGTTGCTGACTTTGTCCAGGTACGTTTGCATTGCAAAGCTCAGGTATAGGTAGCCCCGTGATACCATCCCGATCTCGTCAGCTCCAATTTCATTGCACCGACAGTTACAGTCTGGAAGCCCTTAGTTTATTTGTCGACCGAGGGGAAAATACACAGCCAATCAGCAATCAGGTGATGTTCTTCCTAAGTTGATAACATCGGCGTAAGATGGCCGATTGAGGGAAAGGTATGTAGTCAAATCATGTGTATGCAATTTGACTGAAATGTGTTAGCACCGCCTTCATGAGAAACACTGAATGGAGAGGTTCCAGACTGACACTAAGTGAAGATAAACATGAGATCGGGAAGGTATCGCGAGGCTACAGCTATACCCCAGTGTTAACATGAGAAAATCACCTGCACTTCTCATTTTTTCCTCCACATTTAGCAACCAGGAGACACCATCACACATATATACATATATATATACACATATACACATATATATACATATATATATATATACACATATACATATATATATATATACACATATACATATATATATATATACACATATA
>JAOEGT010108885.1:0-12611 GCA_025447795.1 Speoplatyrhinus poulsoni
CCCGTATCCCCCCCGCCCCCCCCCCCACCTACTGCGCCCGATTAACGCTGTTGTTTTTAGCCATGCTGTTTGTTTGTGAATTGGCTTGATAATAACACGCATGATAACATGATTAACAAACAATAGTTTAGTTAGATTTCATAATTTACGTAGCCTAGCTAGCGCATACCGATATATTGAAGTTGTTGGTGTCAAATCTTTTCTTTTTTTTTTTACGTAAAGATGCCTCCAACCCAATTGAAATAACTGCGGTTAATACACGGGTGCAGTTAATAGACACGTTTATTTATTTTTTTATTACATAAAATACTGACCTGCGGTTAATAGTCGGCAAATTACTGTATTGTGCCAGGTGTCTTTGAGGCTCAACCTCAAGCAACAAAATGAGGATCACACCATCACACCACACATCATGACTGATTAAAACATATTATTTTATTTAGTAATTGTCTTTTGTGGTTCCCAAAACACAAGTATGGGCCAGTTATGAATGAACAAATTTCATTCTTTGTTTTCTGGCTTTGTATAAATGTGTGTTAATTTATTTTAATGTGCGCCAACATAAAAGAAGCATCCTGGGTCCGAGAGGGGTGGCTTGACTGGGACAGCACACAGTTTAAGACATTGTCCTGCTTGGCAGAGCATGTTGTTGTTGTTGCTTTATTATTTTGTTTACACTCAGTAATACTCTTTTGTTTCGTAGTTTTTGTTTAACCCTTTTAAACCGTTAACCGTAAACCATAACCGTTTTGTTATGGAACTCTAGAAATAAATTAAGATCACATTATTTCAAATCTAGTCTTTAATTGTCTAATATTATACCCAGTCAGCCCAAGCGTGATTACCATGCGACAATAAGATAATGAAGTCACTACATGTGGACTGTTGCTGTTCTCTCCCACCACAGATAGCCGTCAGCTGCCACCTTCTTGGTACAACTGCTGCCTCCTGTGATTGTGCTGCCCACTGGTGTTTACTCAGTCAGCGCCACAACACACATTTTGTATATCATATTTTAGAAGGTTTGACTTCATTATAATTTTCTGACAGCCAATCACTTTCATAGAAAATAAATAAAAATCAATATAAATCAAAGAATAAGCACAACTTCCTAACCTGCTTGATGTTGTCACTCAGGAAAACAAAATAGGCACAGCAGAAACCCAGCTGGGTAATCATGAGAAATAGATTCACTGTTTGTCTGAGAGAAAGGGGAAGAGAGTAGGTAATAATTACATACAGGTAAAACCAAATTAAGATATTTAACCACAGTGTAAGAATAATTAATCACAATGTATACGGTGTGTGTGTGTATGCTTACAGTACAATCTACAGTATGAGAAGAAAATATTCATACTTTCCCCAGTGGGAATAAATCCTCAGCCAAGACACGTTCTCCATCCCATACTGCATTGCTTCTCCATAGTTCAAAAAAGGTTTGTGTGTCCTGAGGGAAAAAACGTTGCTTTACTTGATAACTTATCATCATCATGCCAAAAAAACGCAATGACCTCTTCTAGGCACATGTGCATATGCACACCGCCTTCTTTGCACTTGAATTCATGTTATATAACACGTTTCGGGAAAATATTTTTTAATTTCAAATATACTTTATGGTGACAAATGTAACAGTGACTATAAGTTTAAATATTTTATTATTATTAGACAAGGGAATTTCCATCTTAGGAACTAGAGTTATTCTTCCCGCATTGTGACACTATACACCTAGGGCCTGTACTATCGTGTTAGCGCCCATTTTATGTGTCATTTCGTCGCACTTTGCACCTAAAAACATGGTATTGTATGTATGAGCACATGGCTAAAATGCTATTCTGCCTGCTGAAGGAAGACTGGATTAGGGATGGCACGGGTACTCAAGTGCTCGTCTGTGACATCAATGCTCAATCATAAATTTCATGATCGATGATGACAACCCAAAAATAAATGCCAGATATATTAATCTCAATTTAATGAAATAGTAACATGATGTAACATTTTACTGCAATAGTCTAGTAGTGTGACGGCCTCCTGATGTCATGTTGGTGTGGATTGGCTCAACTCCCTATCCAGGAAGTTGAGGGACGGGGCTGCGTTAGACCTGATGCCACCCACCTGGGCAACCTGGCTCTGGTGGCTATAAAGACCTGCCTGCTCTCCACTCTCGAGGAATTGAAGCTAGCTACGGCTCTTTTGACTTGGCAGTTATCGCCTCAGCTTTGCAATGTAACAGCTTGTAATCCGATTAAACCCTGCTTTGGACATTGTAGTTTGGACTATGTGGTCTCTTTTTGTCACAATACTCTGAGCCAGGTTGTGACAGTAGGTAGTCTGTACCAAACCACATAGCCATAGTTTTGATTTATGCAGTCTGAGTCTGGCCAAACAGAAAGTCGAGTGGTTCCTATTTACCATTTTGTCCATCAAACAATACTTTCCGCCTATCATCCCATCAACATCTCAGCTAATCTTTCAATTCAATTAGCGTAACTTTATGAAAATTATTTTCTTACCGGCATTTTCTGAAACCTGGAAAACTGTACCTTATTTGATCGATTATGCTTGCTACCGTACCGGCATCTCTTTTTCTCTCTCTCTCACTCCCTCTTTTCTGTATTCCGACATACTATACTATATATATTACGCATTCTGCTTCCATATTAATGCCCCGGCTGTGGTTATGCTTGGTTAGCTTGGAACAATTTTAAATATGACTACATATTTATATAACTAAACTGCACTGTAACTATATGGTATCGTAGTATTTTTGTAGATGCTTAGTGGATTTTATGAGAGATCTCATTGAGAGATCAATCCTGTGTGTTTACCTATCTTGCAGTTATATTCCATCATCAACGTGCACCCTTCAGGCCTAGAATACAAGTACTCAAGTACTCGCTTTTTTCTCTGTCGGGTAATCGAGTCAAAATGACCAAACACAGGATCACAAGTTGTGCTTTCCTATTCACAGGAGGGTCGAGGGGAGTTTGGGAGTGTCGCGCAAATAAGTGGGAAAGGATGCGCAAGGAAAGAGTGATTACCTATTTCCGTTTAATGTTTGAAAACTGCGATGTATGAAAATGATCCGCCTCTGAAAAGCAGGTGTTATCCCATTTAGCGTGTTTCTTTGAACAGGGACACAAGATTCATCCAAGCAAGATGAAGACACAGGTCACGGAGAGTAGGGATGTCACGATACCAGATATTTAGTAGTCGAAACTGTGGTAACTTAGTGCTTAAAGTAGAGGACCACACACTTCCAATAATGCAGGGAAATAACTTTATATCTCTGCTTGTCGAGTCACACAGTCAGAGACGGTAAACAGTGTTTGCACAGAAGAACAAACCTGACTTCTACATATAAAAGCTGTATTGGTCTGTCTAACTACTGCCCCTTCCAGTGTATTAAAACATTGCTACTTACCTAATCAATACTAACACCTGCATAACTGGAATAAGCATAACTTATTTGTTTACAATGCCCCATGCAGTAGACTTATCAAAAAGAGGAACAGTTTATTTAAACATCCAGCCTAACAGGAGGCTTCTGATTGCGCTGCGATCTTTTAACTACCCCAGGTGTCCCCTCAGGAACCTCTGGTGAGGATGCTTTGTCAGGAGCTGGTGCGGGAAACAGGAGAGGGGACTGGGTGTCCGTATCCATGTGTAATTGTCCCACCTCTGCAGGAGGCACAGATACCCCCTGTCAAGAGAAAAATCAGCTGGTGAAACCGCCAAAGGACATGCAGCCATCGTAGTCTGTCCCCCCAACGGCCTTTCCATGAAGTGGTCTGTTGCTGTATCACGACGTAGGCGCACATGATCCTGATGTCTGCGACATACGCCCCCATCCGTGAGTTCCACCACAAAAGAGACAGGACCACTCTGGCTAAGAATCACCCCAGGTAGCCATTTCTGATCTGAGCAACGGCTAAAATTCTTCACATAGACATTGTCACCCAGGCTTAACAGTCCTTCTCGAGCATGCTGCTTTGCTTTCTCCCCACTTTTGCCTTCATGTCCAGATGCAGTAAGTCCAATCTAGACTTAGGCCTATTCCCCATCAACATCTCTGCTGGTGCATGTGCCGTCGTGGTCTGTGGTGTGAGGCGGTATTTAAACAGGAAACGTGAAAGCTTTGGTGCTGCGAGAGTCTCCCGTCATCCGCTTCAAACCTTCCTTCACCGTCTGAACAGCTCGTTCAGTCAAACCATTCGAGGTCGGGTGAAAAGGGGCTGTCCTAATGTGATGGATACCATTTTGTTGTGTGAACTCACTGAACAGCACACTGGTAAACGTTGACCCATTATCTGTAACCAGGGTATGAGGCAACCCATGGACTACAAACACTTGCCTGACTTTCTCGATCGTGGAAGGGGCTGTGATGTTATTCATGATGTGCGCTTCTATCCATTTGGAGTGGGCATCCACCATTACTAAAAACATCTGCCCCATAAATGGGCCTGCAAAATCAAAATGCAGCCTAGACCATGGATGGTCTGGCCACTCCCAAGGGTGCGAAGGAGCTGGCTGTGGCATGTGCTGATTTTACCTTATTTTCCAAGTCAAGGTCCATCCTTGGCCACCAGACATAGGATCATGCCAGACTTTTCACCCGTCTCGTGAATTTCCTCCACAATTTGTGAACGACCAGGAAGAGGCACCACAACCCTTGTCCCCAAAAAAATTCAACCATCCTGCAGACTCAATTCTGTCTTGTGTTTGGCATAAGGCCTCAGATCACTTTCCACAACCCCAGGCCAACCTTGTAATAAGAACGTTTTAACTTTGGACTGGATCTCTCTCCGTCCACTTTCTTACATAGGATGTCTTTACGGGTGTCTCCGCCAACCTCTCCAATGAAAACACAGTCTCTGGAGGCACATATGTAATGGCGGGCATCTCAAGTAATGGTAAGCTACTCAGCACATCAGCGTTTGCATTATCCTTACCGGCTCGGTACACAATAGTGTACTGGTAAGCTGACAATGTGAGAGCCCAGGCTAGCGGTGGGATGCATCGAGTCTCACTGAACAAGCTCATCAGTGGTTTATGGTCTGTGTAGATTTTTAATGCCTGCCCATAAAGATATTGATGAAAACGCTTGACCGCAAAAACAATGGCCAACCCTTCTTTGTCTAACTGCGAGTATCTCTTCTCTGCTACCGCCAGCGTGCGTGAAGCAAAGCCAATAGGCCTCTCCAAACTGTTCTCAATTATGTGTGAGAGAACTGCTCCTACTCCATACAGCGAGGTGTCACATGAGTAATCTCCTTATCTGGGTCATCATGAACAAGCAGCTTCGCTGAGTGGAGGAGTTCCTTCACTTCCTCAAAAGCATTCTCCTGCTCTTCACCCCACTGCCACTTTGTGTCAGCATGTAGCAGCTTGTACAGTAGAGCCAAGACTTTTAAAAGGTCCGGCAAATATTTACCATAATAATTCACCATGCCCAGAAAAGATATCAGTTCAGTGAAGCTCTTGGAGCTTGGGGCTTCCTTGACAGCCCTCACTTTGTCCTCCACCGGACTTAGCCCTTCCGCCGTGATTTTGTGTCCGAGGTAAGTCACACTTGGTGCCAGAAACACATTTTCCTCGCTTTAATCTCAGTCCTGCTTCTGAGAGTCTTTTCAGAACCTGTTCTAAGTTTTCCTTATGTTCCATCTCTGTGGCCCCTGTAATCAAAATATCTTCCAGATACACTGCCACATGTGGAATTCCTTGGAGCAGACTGTCCATTGTTCTTTGTAAAATGGCGGGGCTGGACGCCACTCAAAACACCAGGCAATTGTATTTGAAAAGCCCTTTGTGCGTGTTAATCGTGACGTATTCTTTTGACTCCTCGTCGAGCAGCAGTTGTTGGTAACATGGCTCATGTCCAGTTTTGTAAATAGCTTACTCCCTGACAGGGTTGCAAACAGGTCATCCACCCTTGGCAACGGGTACTCTTCCAGCTTAGAGACCTGGTTCACCGTAAACTTATAGTCTCCACATATCCTTGCTGTTTGATCTGTCTTTAAAACTGGAACAATGGGAGCTGCCCACCTTAAAAACTGGACAGGCTCAATGATGCCCAGTCCCTGTAACCGTTCCAGCACCTGGGCTTAAAGAAACGAGGCGCAGCATTCGGGTCAACGTGGAGCTTCAGTCACGCCTTTCAATGTGCCCAGCTCATCTCTGAAATCATCACTGTACTTCTGCAGAATGTCCTCTGGCGTGTGTGACTACTTGATTTCGTGCCAGTTCAGCTTAATTTTGCAAAGCCAGTCTCGGCCCAACAAACTTGGTCCCCTACCTTTAGCTATCACCAACATGGCTTTAGCCCTCTGATTTCCAACTGAAATATCAACACACAATACCCTCACCTGAGGTATTGGAGGTATAAGTCCTGAGCTTCAGTTTGGATGGTCTGATGGGCGGCGGGTTAGACTCCCATGTCTTCCTGTAGGTTTCCTCGCTGATGAGGAAAGGAGATGCAGTAGCCCCTGAATCAATCTCAAACTTAATGTCCTTTCCCTTAACCATGACAGTGGCATAATAGGATTCAGGTGGTTCCTCCTCCAATTCCACCCTAAACATGTTGTAGGCACATGCTGCCTATTCATCTGCTTCTTCCAAGTGATGGGTGGTGGCCTGAGCCTGTTGAGTTTTCCCTTGCCCTGGCTTAACCTTAATTTTAACACTCCAACACTTTTTAGGCAAATGTCCCTTTTTACTACAAGCATGGCAGACCGTGTCTTTGAATTTGCAATCACTGGCATAATGCGTACCTCTGCACCGAAAACATTCCTCTCTTAGTAGTCTTATTTGCCTCTCTCTTGACATGGTTTACTGCCGCTGGCTGTCACACATTATTAATGCCACAGTCTAGTCTGTCACGAAGCATATCATCCAAATCACAATTCTCTGACAACTGCCTAAGTTCTGCTACAAAATTATTCACAGACTGAGCTGACTTCCGGAAAAGGCTGTGAAACTTGAAACGCTGTACTATCACAGAAGGTTTCGGATTGCGGTGATTCCCCGCGAGCCTAACCAGTTCATCATATGGAATCTCCGCCGGTTTCTGTGGTGTGGCTAAATTCCTTATCAGCTTATAAATCTGCCCCACACACACTCAGGAGAATTGAGCGTGTGTGGGGCAGAAAAAGTGTCCCAACCTTTCCTCATATTCTGTCCAGCCTTCGCTCCCCTCCATATATTCCCCAATAACCCCAAACGTCTCCGGCTGTAGCTTGCAACATGGTAAGCTAGCTAGCTCCGTAGCCCATCTCAAACCAACAACAAAAAGGAAAAAGGCCAAAAAAAAAAAAACTGTTCTCATTGTCGCTACAAATATGTGGTAACTTACTGCTTAAAGTAGAGGACCACACCCTTCCAATAATGCAGGGAAATAAAATCTCTGCATGTCGAGTCATACAGTCAGAGACGGTAAACAGCGTTTGCATAGAACAAACCTGATTCCTTCTACATATAAAAACTGTATTGTTTGTCTAACTACTCCCCCTAGCGGTGTATTAAAACATTGCTACTAACCTAATCAATACTAACACCTGGTTATACTTTATAACAGATACCAATACCATTGAAATTCCACGGTTCTCGATACTCATTTCGATACCATGGGGCAAAAAAAAAAAAAAAAAAAGACAATTATATATTAAAAAGATATGTATATATATATATAATAAAATATTCACATATACTTAAATGAGGCTCTAACTGTTTATGTAGCCTAGCGAAGTACATTATAATTTATTTAAAGCTCAGTATATCAAGCTCATAACGTTGTATGCTGAGACTGCCAAGTAAAATGTAATCTCTTCTGAGGCTGGGGGGTTATCTACAGTATGTGCCATGGGGTTGGCTACTGTAATATTGTCTGTACATGCATGGTCTAATGTCAGATGAAGTCTGTGGCTTTGTGTGGCCCGCTCGGGGCTCTGAGGAAGTACCACCAGGACCTCAGTTACTTGGTGCCCACACGAGAGTGCTCCTAGGGCAGGTAAACATTCATTGAGATTCCGGTTGGCGCTTCGGAGTTATCGGAAAGCACGAGATGAAAAAACGTTGGTTCAAATGCAGTATAATTGTAGTAAATTCCAGTATACACATCACATACATCGCACGTGAATGTTTGCAACACAAATATGCAATGTACGTTTGTTTATCAACAAACCATTGATGTCAAATGACAATAGCAGAACTGCGGATCTGTTAACTTTTTACTCAGCCGGTAAAATCTTGATAAGATGTAAACTATGGCTGGAAAGGTCGAAGGCTCCGTTTGCATATCTTACGAAACCAAACTGGTTTTTGTGAATGTATTACTCCCTGATAATCCCCCGGAGCGCAAATTAGCCTACTTGCTGTTTTTCTTTGACGAGTGGAGGCGGAGCACTTCCACGATACCGTACTCATCCAGGTTGGATTTCCGGTACCTACGGTACTGTACAAAAACGAGTACCATCATGTTTTTACAATTTTGGGATAGACTTGGTACCGAAGTATTAGTTCTCGTGACATCCCTAACGGAGAGACGTGCTGAAGGATTTGATTGCTTGTGTGGTGTTAAAATAAATGTTTATTCCACTTCTTTCATTTAAATTCACCTAAACATAATTATTTTGGTTTAGAATTACATCCTTGTTATCTCTAGGTTTGACGATACATACAGTACATACAACTTACATACATACAATATACATACTGGAGGAATGTGATTTGATTATTTAACTCATAATTATGGTTATTGCCTTTGGCAGACATGTCATACTTAATTTACCATTTCAGCTATATTTCCTGTGCTATTTGCATCTCATGCCTAAATGTACCACAAACAAAAGAAATGTAGATGTATTGTCCATTTCAACCTCACCCAGCAGTTGTCCCACCTACAGACAGGATGGCAGCATATGGCTACAGTATGTCATTGTATTCCCCGATACACAGCTGTGTCTGCAGGTCAAGCAGCTAAAGGCTGCACCCGCACTGGACACAACCAAATGAACATTTACCTATGGGGGTGGCAATGACTTTTCCCTTTTGTTCTGTGCTGTCCTGTAACTTACTATAAAACTCAAAACTTGCCATTGTTAGCTCAGAAATGTTTTGGTGGAGCTTCACTTGTGAAACCACACGTTTCTCCCTTGCTGTGCACCATTGTATTATTAAAGCCTGCTTTCCTGATTCAACGCTATTCAACAACGACTGGTCTACGTTTTTATGATAGAAAATAATTCCTATCAATACATACAAGCCTATTTATATCATACTTCATGATCATTGAACTTGTTATTCTGAGTCTGCTGTTCCATTGCATTCGGGCACCGCAATTTACGGATATGGATGGAACATAGACTACTCGCAGTGTCTACTCCAAGTTTAGAGGGCGGTGCCAAGCGCTGATTATGCGATCAGCCGTACATTTTGTCAATCCAATGTAAAATGCTATGGCACATCGTATGCTATCTGCGGTCTGGCTGCGCTCGATTTTACACTTCGCTTCACTCTCTCTAGTTCTGTCTTTCTCTGAGTCTACCCTACTCTGTTCTATAGTGTTCCACCCAATGTACTTACTTGTCACTGAGGTGATGAGAACATTTAACCAGGAGTCTCATGCAGTGAATGGCAATGATGCCCATAAACAGCAGACTGATTGGGCCCACCTTGAGGGGGTAGATGGAGAGAATTAAGGGAATATGAGAAAGAGATACAGTACACATGTCTTACTTAGTTAAAAGAACAGAGAGAAAGTTGTTGTATGTGATGCTTTTATTTGTTATTTGCAGCTATAACAGCTTCAACTCTTCTGGAAAGGCTGTCCACAAGGTTTTTTCATGGGAATTGTTGACTACTCTTCTAGAAGCACATTTGTGAGGTCAGGCACAGATGTTGGACGAGAAGGCCTGGCTTGCAGTCTCCGCTGTAATTTACCCCAAAGCTGTTCCATCGTGTTGAGGTCAGTACTCTGTGCAGGCCAGTCAAGTTCCTCTACACCAAACTCATGCTCATCCATGTCTTTATGGACCTTGCTTTGTGCACTGGTGCGCAGTCATGTTGGAACAGGAAGGGACAATCCGCAAACTGTCTCCACAAAGTTTAGAGCATGAACGTGTACACAATGTATGCTGAAGCATGTGGACAGCCTTCCCAGAAGAGTTGAAGCTGTTATAGCTGCAATGGATGGGCCAACTCCATATTCAACTTTATGGATTAAGAATGGGATGTCATGTGCATGTTAAGACAGGCGTCCCATAACTTTGTGTGTGTGTGTGTTTTCTCACCACCAACCCTGCATACTTAATAGCCAGAGGCAGTCCTAGCAGCCCTGTGCCAATGTTCCCCTTCAGCAGGTGGATCAGAGTCTGGAAGAATCTGGAAGAAGACAATAGACGACATTCATATCTCTTTCAAATTCAATATCAAATAATAGTTATATTTATCAAATTGCATCTAATCTACAATAATATCGTTGCATTTATTCTAATTTATTTGTATTTAAAAATGGTGGGGTAAGCGATGGTAAGACAATACACTAATAGTTAATATCTCCACACAATCCCTAGAAAGAATCTGGCGTTCCTATACAACCTGTAAGTGAGAACAAAAACAAAGTGGTGCAGACTGCACCTCACAACACCATCAGCGCCTTGGCCATGTACAATATGGACACGCACCTCGAACTAAAACTATCGAGTTGTATCCATTTTATAATTTAACCAATTTTAAATAACTTAATTATGATTAAAATTATCAAATTGTAATTTCGTTAAATTAACTATTTGAACCAAATCTAGTGTATATACAGTACAACGCACTAAACTGTACAGTCATTTTAATCTACAGCTGTAATTCAAGATAGTTTGATCTATAGTAATATTTTTTTTTTGATGTAATCTAATCAAATCTAACATGTAGTTTTATGCTGGGATCCCTACGTTGTTCCAGTGGACCCTCCTATCCTTTGGTAGCTGTTATGTTCTCTGGAAGATGCGGAAGGAGAGGACATGTCATCTTCTGACTGAGTGTCAGCCTGGTCCAGCAAACTAGCACCTACAGAGGATTAAAAATGAAGGCTGGTTAAAATTAAAACAAACAGTCGATTTACTGTTATTTTTTATTTTAATTAATTTTTATGGAATTTTGTAGAACATGTCACCGTCATCAGTCACATTGATGCTGTTGACCTTAACACATAAACGTATTTTGAATTAGTCCACACACCTATCATGTGAACATTGAATGAAGTCCTGGAGATTCATTTTCACTCAAATTGCAGTCAAAGAGAGTACAGTACAAAGAGAGTAAGCTACAGCACAAGATCATTTGCATGCAAATTAATCATGAGTCCTGATTCAGTAAAATTATCTTGAACGAATCTTTCGGGAACGATTTTGGTTTGACAAAGCACTGCACCCTAGTGGCTCAGAGCCAAATATTTTACTGTGTTGCAGACCATATTACCTTCAACTGACCAAGTTTGATGGCTGTCAAGCCAGCCAAGCTAAAGCCTTTGAATTATATCTAGATTTTAATTGGCTTGCGGTGTTCACCTGGTTTGGACTACCACTGACCAAGTTTGATGGCTGTCAAGCCAGCCAAGCTAAAGCCTTTGAATTATATCTAGATTTTAATTGGCTTGCGGTGTTCACCTGGTTTGGACCACCACCGTAAGCCTGATTTATGCGTCAGCGGGTCTGCGTTATTAATTTAATGTGAGGGTGTGGGATGTGCTCAGTATTGATAGTTGTACGGCCTAGTTGTGTTACAATTGTTTATTGAGCATGTGACTATACAGAAATTATGTTTGGTGTAAATTATTTGAAATAAAAATTATTTTTAATTATTTGAAAAAGTGTCAAAGCAGCGTTGAGAGAAAGTTATAAATATCTAGTTAAACACTGCGTAATACTCTGTTTCAGAGGCTCGTCAAATTTATGTGATAAGGATCACCTTACTTCTCTCCTTCCCCTCTCAAACACACACACGCAGATGCAAAATACACTCGTGCCTTGGCTGTATCACACAATCTCGATGTGTACATAGATCTGGCAATGCAATCAATGCATTATGCTAACGTAATGCTAACAACAACAAAAGGAAACAACTTCATAGTTTACTGTTGGTGCGCACTCACTTGATATGGTTGTTCGCTAGCTGATGACAATATTTTGCGGGTATTATATGAGCAGATAAATCCTGCACACTTCATAAGAGTCCTATTTTATTAGGTAGGCTATAAACTCGTAGCTACCGATAGACTAAGTGGAACCAATTTTACAGACTACATTTGCCGACGCGGAAGCCGTTATTACAGATCAATATGACTAGACCAGACCAAACCTACGCATAGGCGTTAGGAATAAAAGTAAGGAAACACGGTTAGTAGGGGAGAATGGGCATAAAATCATTATATTGCATTTATAGGTGCCTTTCAAAGCACCAAAGGTCAACTTACAAAACAATTAAATAACAATGGGACAATAATAGCATAAAAAACAATAATACAGTAGATAAAATCAGCAAGGTTCTAAAATCCATCCATCCATCCATCGTCATCCGCTTATCCGGAGTCGGGTCGCGGGGGCAGCAGCTTCAGCAGGGGACCCCAA
>JAOEGT010108896.1:0-12611 GCA_025447795.1 Speoplatyrhinus poulsoni
CAAGGGAAAGAGAGACAGAGAAAGAGAGAGAGAGAGAGAGAGAGAGAGAGAGAGAGAGAGAGAGAGAGAGAGAGGGGAATGAAGGACAAAATCAAAAATGAGTGTAGTGTTATAAGCGACGGATGAAGGAAGGAGAAAGAGAGAACTCAAGGACGTACATCCCCCTCCACACGTGCACAGACACACACACACACACACACACACACACACACACGCATGAGCACGCACACACACAGCCCTCTAATCTAGTTAGCAAGCCTTAGCAGCACGAACAACAGACGCAAGGCAAAAGCAGGCATGCCCCTGTATAAGTGACCCTGAGCAGACACACATTAACACCATGGCAACAGCAACAGTCAGACTAGCAGCCCGCTGTCACAGAAAAAGAGACAGGGATAACTATAGGGATGGTCAATAACGTGAACGCTGGACAAAGATAAGCCCTCCATGAGCCACTCAAAACGATAACATAAGAAATATGAGATAATAACAGATATGACTGTAGCGAGTGAAGTGAGAGAGGGGGAGAGAGAGAGAGAGAGAGAGAGAGAGAGAGAGAGAGAGAGAGGGAGAGAGAGAGAGAGAGAGAGAGAGAAAGAAACAACTGGGAAATGAGACACAACGAAAGACAAACAAAGATGAAGGCTGGAGCAGAGATGCGATGTGATGAATCACGTCAGAATACGAGAAAGAAAAAAAAAGATATTTCAGCCCCATCATTACATCCTCCCCTTGTGAAAATAACAGAGTACATTTGGTCATTTGTCTGCACAGCCAGAGGCCTGTTAGGCTCAACACTCAGTTATAGTCCTGGTTATTTCGGGTTCGCTAACACTTTGCTAACTCTATATAAGGATGCGGCCCGGACACAAATAGAGCCACTTTCTTTTGCAGTGCTAATGAAACAATTGTGAGAATGCCACTGACTGTGATAATGTGGTTTGTACGGGCAAACTAACGCTCGCTAAGCTAAGCTAAGCGGTCGCTGCTACAGCATTGTGTAATTTTAATTCATTTACTCTTCTTTACAGTTCTGTCTTTCTCTCTGTGTGTGTGTGTGTGTGTGTGTGTGTGTCTAAAATGCGTGCCTAGCGGCCTTGGTGTGTTCTTGTAGACGTCCTTGTGTGTTTTGGTGTGTTGTTGTGTTGTGTCCTTGTGTATTCTCTGTTGCCGTCAGTCTACTGGAATAAGAGGCTTGTGACCCAGAGGAGGGTCTGTACACGTTCCACATGCGCACAGCATATGCACTGTGAGCGCTCAGCCATAGTTCTTGGTTGTGGTTTAGTCGTCATCATTTTACTGGCAGACACATGCATGTAAGCATGCATCTTATGCGAGTCAACACATACAGAGAACGCGTCTGATGAATACGTAAATAAAGTGACATTTTGGCACAAGGCATTCCTAGCAGTCACCGTGTCAATACGTCTCGCTCCTCTTCACCAGAGGCCTGACGAGCACTCTCGTAATGCCAAGAGCTAACGGTGTGCGTATGTTGAGCCCAATTGGTAAGCCATCTCATCGTCCTATTTTCGGAGATGATAGCCTGACTATGCGCCGGGGGGCCAAAACAACGGCGCTCCGACATGCGGCACAAATTTCCTTAAAAGTCGTTTGGCTTTTAAGAGTAATTTATGGATCAGAGAGCGGGTCCAGTCAGACTCAGGTCTGCTCTAAATAAAGAGAACGAAAACAGACCATATACCAAGTGTCCATATTCACAGTGCATGCCTATCAAACTGGTTGCATAAAAACACACCAACTATACTTATCACTATAAGCATTTGCTATACATGTACTGTACGTACTGCACCATAGAAAAAGCAGCATTCGCAAGACTATCAGGTTAAGAATGGTTTGACTCCAATGTATGAAAAGCAGTCCACACTGAAGCAGACGTCAATGTTACATGAAACCCATTTCATACCCCTTGGCTTCTTGTGGAGTGGAATCTGATTAGAATTCCAATTATGAATTTCTGGACACCTTCCAGTGCTGAACATGGCCCAAACTGAAGATGGTTTTAAGCCTCTGCTACATTTAGCTAATAGCACTCGTTGCACAAGGCCCGCGTCCAGGTTCTAAGTTCTAACAGAAACACAAGAAAATAGAGATACACAGCACTAATAGAACGAACGGTACAAAGTGGCCATGAGAAACCGTCATGTTGACGGCAGGTCGCCGGGGGTGCGGGGAACAGCTGGTGATCAGGGTGAAACGGGTTACAGGTTACACTGGTCATTGGCTGGTCAGGCAGTCTGGCTATATATAAGCTGGAATGGCCTGTCTTGGCATGGGACCTGGCCAATAACTGTCCACATCGCAAAGAGCACCGAGTGGACTTGGAGTTGAACGGCATACAATAAGCAATCTTGAGAGAGGGGAGTGAGAATAAAGTGTCAACATCATTGTATGTGTGAACATACTGTCAGTCACAATGGAGTTCACTACCGAAGTGTGAACAGATACCTTTGGACGTTATTATTTCTGTGCTTCTGCGCGTACTTACAGCCCTCGTATATATCTGTGGGGATGTGTACAGCTGTGGTGTTGTAGGAAACCAGCCGCTTGAAGTCCGGGTCTTCCTGGAAATCATCCGGAACGAACCTGTTCTTCTTCTCCGTTTGATTGAGCTGTAAAAAGGCATTTCAATGTATTTTATCGGCATGGCATTCATGAGATATGGTGTGAATAGTATGCTCTGTTAAGTCCCAGACAAATTGGAAGAGACTAGCAGCACCGATGTAGCAACGAGTGGCCATGGAACGTCAATGTAATTCTGCGACTAATTCTCAACTTGACGCTATTGAGGTGACTACTAATAGAAGTATATCGTTGATTGACAAACGAGAAATAGTTCTGGTTGAAATGATACCGAATAAATACTTAAGCCTGAAACATCCACTAGCAACCAGCTTTCAGCAAAGCAATGATCGACGAGCGAATCACGTTCACGTGTCTGGGGTTTTACTATGGAAAACAATGCAGATGGAGAGAGAGTCTGTGGATAGAGGATAAAGATAGAGGGCAGGGAAAATGGATTGAATTTGATTTTTTCTGGCAGTGAAACTTAAACCCGGTCCTCCACAGGGAGGGATGGAGGGAGGAGAGCAACTGTCAATCAAATGAGTGACATTAGTTTGCTGCAAGTGTGTGGTTGAGTCCCATTGAGACGGGGGGGGGATTAGAAGCTGATCCCTGTTTATCAGAGCAGACAGATGACTTCAGAGGACAGAGGCTCCATTCAATATCTCACGCAAACACAGTATGTGCCTAGACACGCATGCACACGCACGCACACGCACGCACGCACACATGCACGCACGCACACACGCACGCACACACACGCGCGTGTGTAAGCCTTCCAGTGTCTTTTCTGAGTTCTGAAGCAGATCCAAACCCTGGGGCTGAGCTAAAAGGATATTTGGAATTGTCCCAGGATATCAAGATACTTTACTTCTGGGTTTGGTTGCCATGGTTATAAAGACTGTGGGGTGTGAAAGGGCCCCCTAGGGGGATTTAGTCAAACATGGATACCACAAACTGATGGAAAATACAGTAATGAAAAAAAAGAAGAAATAACTTAAAGTGTACTTACACTGTATTTGGCATTGTAGTAAATGATTTCATCATCCTGCAAGGAGCAGAGAGAAAGAAAACAATAATAACCCTCTACATGTTTCAATAGAAACAGCACAATAACATAAACTCTAACATAAATTGGGAATCAGTTGGCTATAACTCTGCAATCATACAATATATAATGGCTAGATTCTACAATTGAGTTGTGTAAAATGTCACAAAATAATATACTTCACCTTTAAACCATAAATACTGTATGGACTGCATTTACATAGCTCTTTCATATTATTTGCCTCACATCTCGTCTCTCATTCATGCACCGATGGTGATGTCAGCAATGCGAGGAGACACCTGACTACCGGAAGCAGTTAGGGTTAGGTGACTTTCTCAAGGGGAGCTTGACACTTGGTGAGGAGTTAGCGGAGTTCAAACCAGCAAGTTCTTGATCACCTATCGCATCACTGCGCCACTAGCCGCCCTTAACCGTAACATTTGTGTTTGCTTTCAACACTGAAGTGTCAAAGGCGGTGTTGTGTTTTGCTCTCAAGCTGCGCTTCCTGTCAGGGTACAAGCTAGCAGGGCGCTAATGAGCTACGTTGGCAACTGACATATGGCTGCCTTGGGCCCATTGAGCTGCTTCACCGGCTAGCACCACCTGCCTACCACCTCCAATGCAACTCAAAGGGCCCGCGGCAGCTACCGCTAGCATTCCCAGTCAATGGACCACAATGAGTCATTAAGAAATGTGAACGATGACGAACATTTGAGATGTGTGCCGCACGCAAAACATACGTGCACAGAAACACAGGTGTCTCGTGCACGAGTGCACAAATAAGTTGATATAAACAGACTATTCAAGAGCATTCTCTGTCAGGTCACATGGCAGTAAAGCAGAAGATGTACACCATAACCAGTGTAGCACTATCACAAGTGTGTTACCCAGTAGCCTGTGTGATGGGATTTTATCAAAGTGTGATTATGGGTTTTCCACAAGTTGTCGATGGTCATGTGTGACTTCTGTGTATGGTCGTGGAGAGGCAGCATGCGGGTATACTTACTCTGCTCTGATAAGAGAAGCAGGCATCCTATTGGCTAAATGATGCACAGTATTTCTTTGTGTACATCAATTCAGTTGCCATTATTATGCAACAATGAAAAGTGGTGCTCCTGCGTGTGGTTCTATATCAGCTGTTGCTCGCTATGCGTGTTAGGTCAGCAGGGAATGGAGCCCAGTGGTATTGGCCCAGTAACCAAAAGTGACACAGAGAAGTCACTGGGGATGGCCCACGGAAAATGTACAGTAGCATCTCAGTAACAGAAGCAAAGTGACACGCGGTCGAGCTTTGAATTGTGCACTGGCTCATCACATACTAGCCTATAGCTCTTGTCAGGTGTCAAGACGTTTGCAGTGCAGTTTTGTTCAGACAAAAACAAAATTCTCAGTTGGGATGGAGCGGCCTATGGCTGTTTTCAGCTGATAATACGAGCATGAAAGTCAAGAACAGAGACGTGTTTTTCGGTAGTGTGAGGATGAGAAGGTTTACGTGAGGCTACACTGAAAGCTTGATGTCAGCCTGCAGGCAGAGATCACAGTCATAAGTCACACTACAGCTGTGGCAAATGTGCTGTGGAGTTCTGTTCCTGACACAGACAGGGCTGACACCGGACTTAGAGCCATAGGATTCTCCCTGTCTACACAAGCCATGGCATCTGGAGCCTAGGGTTGGAAATGTGGGCTGGGAATTTGCATCTCCTGGTTTCCTGAAACCATTGCTAACTCTAACTAACTAATGTAAACTAATTACTGTAAGGCGAGCGTGATATTTGATAAGCATTTGGCCACTGTTGTTCACTGACAGTTCAGTTGTGAGAGCATGCAAACAACAACCCATTCAGAATACGACTTGACTGCAAGCATGGGTGTGTCACATTGTGACACGAAGACATCCGTGTATCAGACCGAGCAAAGCAAAGATGAAATTGCGGATATTTAATTGGATCCAGTATTCCTGAAACCACGTTCAAATTTCCAAGAAAAATAATTACTGTTCCTAGCCAAGCATCTCGGGCCAACAAAATATGACTGATGAAGCAGATGAATCTATCTAGAAAAATGTATTCCTTAACTCAACTAAACAGATCAGCAAAGCTTACAGTAATTTAAATATGTATCTAATATAGTTATCCAACCAGAGTATACAATAGAATGTGTCATTTGTAAATATTTTATTTTGTTGTGGAAAGGTTGTGAAATGTGATGTGCTATTGGTCGTCTCTGTGTTGGAAATTGTAAAATGAATATACAGTATTTGTAATTGCATTTAAAGTTATGATATACTGGCTTGTGGTCACACACATTTTACTGTTACATGTATACTGTTAATAATTGTTTGCATTTCATGTAAGCACACAATATTAGTATTACAGTATACCGTATCTGCTTTAGTTACCTATACTCACCTCATAATCTTCCCTCCACTTGTGCTCCATCTGAAACTTCTCTGCCTCTGTAGCCAGACGCTGAGATAGATAGATAGATAGATAGATAGAGAGAGAGAGAGAGAGAGAGAGAGAGAGAGAGAGAGAGAGAGAGACAGACAGACAGACAGACATTAATAAAAGAGACATTGTTGTCTAAGCCATGTCCTATTTTAAAAGACGTAACCCAAACCCTTTATGTTCCCGGACAGCAATATCGGCAGACATCAGCTAGATCATCCAGTGGCGATTAAGCCTAGAGAAATAGGCCAATATTTCTGGGGTTTTGGTGTAGCCAGTAGTTATATGGTATATAGAGATTACTAAGAGTTTCAAGTCAGGGCCTTGTGAGGCTGAATCACTTGTCTCTCTGTAACACCTGACCTTGCGGTACACCTGCTTTGGTAGAAATACTGAGAGAGCTCACATTAGATCCCCATGTTCACCTGTGACATCTATCACATCACATTGTGTTGTTCACGATATCCATATCCATTTAACAACAGGATATGTTGATAAATGCAACACCAGATGTGTTCACCATATGTGCACGACGTGTAGAAAGGGAGCAGAACATCTTTAAAAAGGGTCCAGTCCTAATCTGCCCAAATTACACGTTTAATAAACACTCACACACACACACACACACACACACACACACACACACACACGTACACACACACACACACAAACAAGGCAGGGTTAGCGTAAAACCTTTTAGGGAAATACCTCTGCTAATTCTGTTTAAGGCCTTACGATACGAGCTGGGGAGAGCTCTGACACTAAGTTGTGCTAATATTAGACCTCTCAAACGCTCAAACTCTTGTCCCAGATATTTTCTTAATGATTAGGTTAATGGGGGCCTAGGTTTTTAGTCCCCTACCTCGTCCATAAAAACACAGCACTTAATTTCCCCTGGGAAATATCTAATTCATACCGCTTGCTCGCACAGCAGGTTTCAAGTCGCACAGAAAAATACATTTGGTGGGGCCCAAATGAGAAAATTAATTTAAGAAATTAGGGGAGGTGTGAAAAGAAAAAAAACATCTGTTATAGAAGATGTATCCAGTCATAAGATTTGAAAATAGTACAGGAAAATAGGATAGTGAAATCACATTCTGGGTTATTAAAAAGGCAAAATTACCTGGCAGTGGCACTATGAAGAATTACATCATATCATATTAGCACATCATTATTACTGTTATATTTTCAGATCATAAATCATTGAAAGACATAAAAACACCTAAAGTGGTTCAAAAAGCTCTCGGAGAGATAATGTGCTAATATACTTTATTTTAATCAAACCAGTCAAATGAATACAGAAACTGAAGCTGAGGCCAACAAAATGATGCTATATCTAATGAATAAAAGTAGAAACTCCATGGGGCAGTAGTGTCTGACAATCGCAATATTTGTTCCTCAAATGTATGGAGATGCTCATGCTGCTAATACGTTTTGACCCACTAGCATAATTAGCTTGCATCTTCCCCAGAGCTTTTCATGGGTGCAAAGAGGACACCATCACAGCTGTTGCTAATTGATGGGGCATAGAGTCTGTTATGCTGATATAGACAGGGATTGTTATTTCGCTTGCGTGGGAACACATTGTCTGGTTTACTGATATATCGGTGGCGAAGCATCAAATAAGGATACATATAGTAAAAGTGGGAAGGCTCAAGAATACTTTATTTTCCTTTTGAACACTTTAAACATACATTCCATGACATCAATGCAGAGCCTCTTCCATTATGTGCTGGCCTGTACTGACCCTTTCTGCCTAATGAAGCAGCACTGAAGTACTCACTTCACAATAAAAGCCTCCGGGCCTTTGAGTTCAGTGAGAGAATTATGAGCCCCTGACCTATGGTGCGTGCCTGCGGGCTCACGTGCTCGTTGGTTTCAAATGTGGTTGTCACGACAACCTCCCCAGTTGCGTCTCATTAAGGGGAAGCCTTTTAGCAGCAGTTGTCAGAGATACCCTGTAGATTGTGAATGAGCAACGTTAACGAGCATATGTTTGCATTATACTTCAAAATGACAATTTGCATGCTGGCCAGTTTTGTGGCCGTCAACAGACTGCTAGCTAAGTATTTGGTCTGGTCTTGACAAAATACTTTATGCTTTCACGGACAGCATACATAAACATGTGTCACATGCACACACAAACACACACAGGGTACAAAAACATTACAATGACACTACACAACTCTGCTGCACAAATAATAAAATAATACCTTGGGTTCTTTTACCTTCAGCCGTCAAGTACTGTAAACGTTGGCATAAATTTCGATAACGCCAGCAGTGTGGTTTCACCGGGGCCTGTAGACAGCAGGCTCTACTAACGATGGGCCTCATTAGTGAATTACTTATATTTCCTGTGTTCAAAGAACTCCAGATAAATGAACATTTATGCCATTTGCTAAAATTATTATTAGTAACATAAACAATACAAACTTTACATACATTATTTGTTTTTAAATAACCTATTATTTTGTCATATAATGACTGCTGAGTAAAATGTGCAAATGGCAAGTCTGTATACTGTCTCTACTGTAGCTGGTTTAGGTGAAATCTGAATGGCTAACACTCAGTAGCCATCTGAATAGATGTTCAATATTATCTTCCTCAATCATTAGTTCGGTCCCTCAAGCATTCAAAGCACATGTCAAAGGTCAAAGGGCAGCGGGTGGTCGAAATCATTGCACTATCCATATGCAATTTAGAAATCTTCGTAAAACTAATGAGGAAGTGAAAACTGATGTAGGCTAGAGCCGTAGTACAGCCGTAGTACTGTATGCTACAGTAGCTATATGCTAGCTAAAACGTTGCCATAGACGGGCTAACAACGCTTTATTGAAGTAAGTTAATGAATACTGTCATACCAAACAGAATCTGAGATTTATTGGCACTAAATGGAGGAATTAAGATTGGTGAACATTTATAGGGGAAAAAATATAGCCTAAATATTATTAAGATACAGCTGTGGCTGAAAGATGTGGAATTTTATGAGGTTTAAATTACTGTTACCAGATTTTAATCCATAATAATATGTTCTGTGCTAATGCTCCAATTCCATCAAACTGCCATTACACAGTGATGACTACAGTATTGGGTCAGGACCCCTCTCACCTGAACATTCATATTTTCAGGGGTGTTTGTGTTTCTATACTTTTGTTATGATTAATTATATGGTACATAACTGGGGACCTTCTTTATTCCAAAAATAGTAAGAGAAAATAGTGAGGAATTACTGTATGTTTGATCAAAATAGGTTTACCTTTGTTATAGTCAGGCTTAAAGTGCACTATAGTGCATTATTACTGCCACATCTTACATAGTCATCCAACAGCTACAGTATTACTGAGTGAAATGATACGTGAAAATATCTGATCTGGTCGTTAGCCTGTAAATAAACCTGCCTCTAATTACAGTAAATCTATTTAGATGTGTTGGCACCAGTAAGATTTCTGACCAATCTGGGCTTCATTTCCCTAATTGGTCTGGCAAATCTATTTTGCCAATTTGTCAATCACAAATGTGCATCACAATGGCAGACCAACGAGCTCAAAAGAGAAGGAGCAGAGGAAAGGGGTGGGTTTTATGAGTTGATGATTTTCAAAATATTGCACTATTTTGATATTTTTAGCTAGCTCTCATTGCAACTTCCAAATCCTACATACAGCAGCTTTAAATAATTATTGGAGAATGCAATGTTTTGTAATATTTGATCTCTTCAGTATCTGTATGGTTATGCAACACACAGCTGGCAGCTTGGTTAAAGTGGCGAGTTCCCGAATAAGCAAGTATTCGACAAGGAGACGAATACACACACACAAATAAAAAGGCCACACACAAGACACTTCGTCTCATTAATGTACAAGGAAGCACAGGAGTACAGAGGAAACATGAGCATCTGCTGTCGTGACTGGCAACACTTTAGTCAGATCTACCCTGCTCAGCTGCCGACAACCAGGATAACAGAGAGTGATAGTGAAAATTATATTGTAAATCAATTGTTATCTCCAGTATATATATTATTATGACAAATTTCTCATTTATATCCAATATAAATGACATTTACATGCTGTAAAAGTAAATAAAATGTGTGAACACGTGTAGGATCAGCTTGGGCGTGCTGTTCGTGCCAGAGTGACCAACGCAATAACGTTGGCTGACTTTTGATGAATGCTGGTACTAGAAGAATGAAATGCCATCCCACAGCAGTGTGTGACCAGGCTGGTGACCAGCACGAGGAGGAGGTGCCAGGCTGTTGTGGCTAAATTGCCAATATGTTTTGTTTCTTCAGACTTCAATCATGCAATCCGCCAAACAACGCCAAACAAGAGTCAACAACAAAGTTGTTTGGCATTGTCAGAAAAGATCTGGCAAATGATTCATGGGCACAACCCACATACTCATACGCATTTTTGCTTATCCCAGAAATGCATGTTCCTTACAAATGTGGCACCATTTAAAAGGGACATTATCTTGCTTTCCAATGGTATAAGATGTATTGCCAAGAATAATGGTTACACCATGGAAATAATCTACAAACCACAAATGTCCTTACTTTTTGTGGTATGTTAAATTAGTTCAGTGATTAGCCATTTTCTATTCAAAAGCCTGGGCACCTGTTTTGTTTTTGCAATAGCCTACAGTATCATGTACCACAAATAATAGCCTCGACATACATACTGTATATTATCAAAAAATAGCTTCCCATGAGGGGCCTCATACAGTCCTCCAAACTGCTAGAGCCTCTTACATCTCCTCAGTCCTCATCCTCTTGCCAAACCATGCCAACTCAACACTGGGGTTCCACCAGGATCTGTACTAGGACCCACCCATACTCTGACTGTACCCCAGACCTCTTAGTCATGTAACTGCCTCCCATGGATTCTCCTAATAATCCCGTGACACGCAACTCTCTCTCTTTCTCCCTTCCCTCCACACACACAGATTGTAACTCGGATCTCTCATTTCCAGGTATCCACGCATGACATCAGTGCCTAGATGTCTTCCCATCACCCATCAAGTTAAACCTAAAAAATAACAGAGCTGCTCTACATTCCAGACAAAGACGTGGATCTGTCCATCACTCTTTAGAGCACGGCCGTTTCCTCCTGTAGCTGCTGTCCTGTCCTGGCTCTGCAATGTTGGAATGCACTTCCTGTAGCAGTCAAGACAGCAGAGTCTCTATCTGTCTTCTGCAAATGACATAAAACCCCCCTCTTCAGAATCCACCTTGGTTCCCCAGCCACTGATCTCCCTACCCCTAGCAGTTGCATTAGCAGAAGCTTTCTTAACTTTTCTTAACTATAAGCTCTTATAATGTTGAGACTTTGTTGCTACTTACAGTATGCTTCTACCAATTATTTCCTGGCATTATTAGATAATAAATGTTGTAAATGTATAATAACGTTTTCCCTGATGACATGCTGGTGTCATTATCCTAACAGATTTTGGTTGCGTACAACTACAAAAATCTCCTGTGGCTGCTAAATGCTGTAAATGTAAATGTACTGTAAATATTTTGAAGTGTATCACATGGTCAGATATTTATAAAGATGCAGACACACCAAGATGTACATGTAGGCATCATTCTAAACATTCGAGAACAGCAAAATCGCTTCCCAGAAAGTTACTTGTCAAAGACCATGTCACTAAAGCTTCTGGATCCACTGCGGTGAAGCCATTTTGACAGCTGATCTCTCCTCTAGCCAACTCATCCAGCCCAGCGTGCTACCTAGCTGTGTGCCAGCCACTGGAAACAGCTCCCAATTACAGATGTACCCAGCTACAGTGTTGACGTGATGCTAGCTTACATGCACACAAAACCGCAGAGAACATAGTACATAATCTGTTGTTTTCTAACATTGCTGGTGGGGAACCAGCTCCTAATTAACTTACTAGTGAGTTTATCAAACACCTCACAGAAGGTCTGGCTTTCTAAAGCAGTGTGTGACAGCAAATGGAGTGACTGATGAGCCAACGCGGTTCAGCCAGCCATCTCTCAGCGAGTGGCTTTTGTGTGTTCACCAATAACTACTTCTATATTGAAAGTCCTTGACAGAACACTTGTGTGTCAGATTTGATGTCTGCATGTGGTCTGGATAAATGTAGTGGGAGATGACTAGTTCAATATTGCTTCATATTTTTTGTTATTGAGCTCCCGTCAGAAAATCACACCATTACAATCGGGGAGTGTAGGCCTACCTCCAACAGAGAAAACAAAATGTATTCCTGCATTGTATGTGTAATTTGCAGTACTCCAACTGTGGCAGATATATGACAGTGATGATGGCACAATAAAATATATATTTTGAAAATAAATATAAGTATAACAGTGTGTTTCAATTTGCCCGTCATACAGTATGCGTAGTCTATGACATTTCACACATCCCCAGAAAAAATAATTTAAATGTATACAGAGGAGTAAAAAGCCATATTGATTTGCTCTCTTGCATACTTCTGAATCAATCAATCAATCAATCAATCAATCAATCAATCTTTATTTATATAGCACTTTTCATACAAATTCATGTAACACA
>JAOEGT010108907.1:0-12610 GCA_025447795.1 Speoplatyrhinus poulsoni
GACAGGACAGATGTTTTTTGTCATCTGAATAGCTCGTTAAACATTGCTCTTGTCATATGTGAACGCATCTCTACATGTCTACGTTCATCGTAGACCTGACCCTGCTTTCCCGGCGGCCGTACAAGGAGCCAGTGGACATTAAAGTGGAGCGGGATGACTCTCTGGACAGGGAGGGCATGAGCTTTGCCAAGCAAAGCTCAGAGAAGAGCTCCAGCAAGAGCAAGAGGAAACACAAGGTATGGGGGTGGGGGCAGACATCTGACTGTTTGCTTTAGCCTATCGTCTGTCTGTAGCCAGGTTTTTACAATCTCCACCATTAGTAGTTTCCCCACTGCTTATCAGTCTGGAGAGTCTTTCTCCAAAGTTGTTTGTCTTATAGGCAGTGACAATAACATCATTAGCATGCAATTAAATTAACCAACTTAAATGTAGAGTTCAGACTGATAAATGTGAACATTCAGGATGGTTTTACAAGGCTACTTAAGTGGGGCTTGAGAGACCACTCAATCAGTTGTAAATTTATTTTGAGGAGCTGTGTATGTATATTTACATACGTACATACAAGTGTGTGTGTGTGTGTGTATAAGCATACACAAATAAAAAGTTTAATTAAATACTGTTTATGTTGCCAATTGTTATTTAAAGACAGCTTACCACCCACCATGTGCAAGTTGTGAATTTCTTGACTAGATAGGTTTCAAAACCGCTGCGTTAGAGTGCAAAGTCCAAATTCATTACATCAAAGTTGGTTCTGCTCAAAGAAACATGTTTGATATACTGACATGACAGTGTTTTATATAGCTTAATATAACTTCAAGCTTAATAGTACTTATTCATATTATTCATCAAGGTAATAGCTTTTAACATGCGCGCAAGGTAAAGTATCCAATAATACCTCCCATATTCAGTGTTCCGGTTAAAGCTGCAACCAAACAGCAATAAAGGCCAACACCTCCTTTTAAAAAGATCTAATACAAGTATCAAGTTGAATGTTAGCCTCCTTTTTGAAAGTGGGCTGAAGTCCATGAGTTCCTCAGAGCGCGTGTGTGCCTTTGGCCACTGTAGCATTGAACAAGCCTTGTCTCCTCTTTTTGTATTCTGTTCCTTCAGAATGACGATGAGGGCACCAAGCCTGACAGCAAGCGGTCCAAGCAGGAAGACAAGTCTCTGTCTCACCATAAGAACAGCAGCAAAGAGTGAGTTGCTTGTTCTTTTTTCCAGGAAACACGGGCACACCTGGAAATTAATAGTCTAGACGGGTGGCTATGAGTTAAAAGGCATATTTACACTATATGTTCCACTAAATGTAATGTGTATGACACTGAAGGAGTGCACCTCTTTTAAAAAGAGTCATATTAAACACCTCAGACCTCCTGCTAATAATATCCCTGTACAGCTTAACCTCCGGACTGTAAAACGATTAAAAATGGCGGCGATGTGTTTGCGGCGCCAGGTCAAAGCGGTCCCTGGAGAAGAAGGAAGAGCCAGCCCCCTCTCCCTCTATGACGGGCCTCCAGCGTACGCCCAAGGCGGAGCACCAGAGTCGCAAGAGGACGGTGAGCCAGTCGTCCACATCTCTGTCAAGCGGGGCGAGCAGCGGCAAGGAGGGAGGTCACGGCGCCAAGGGAAACTCCACCTCCAAGCCCAGGAAGGGAGAGGACAAGGGAAGAGGCACTCGTGACGGCAAGGTACGGGCCTCCAGAGCTGCTTCCCTTTGGTGTGCTACCACTCTGTTTCTCTGGAGACCTCATAGGGAAGGAAGCAGGACAAACTGGGCTTGGCTTCAGCGCTTTGAAGTGTCTTTTTTTTATTATTAAGACTTTGTGATTTGCCACAAGCTTTGAAATAGTTTCTCTTTTTTTTTATAAACTCTGACCTAATTTAAATGTTTCCTGTCATTTGTACTGGCACAGCCTCACCAATAGCTTTAGCACTGAGAAATGGAATACTCTAGTGGTACGTCTCACTGGACATGCAGTATAATGCAGTTCAGTGGGTAGCGTGACAACTGTAAAATGGTGGCACCTTGACTGCATGTTATTGGAACAGGGAATTCACATTATATTAAGACATGGACAGGTTTTACATGTCTCCTGAACAGATATTTGCATGTGTTCTATCCGGTGTTGTTTCATAGCTACATCAGTGCTGGAATCGGAAAGTAACCTGCTGTAGACAATGCCAGTGATCAGTTTGATTTGACTATAGGGCACGCATCCGTGACTATTAGTCAGCTTCCTATTTCCAAAGAGGCTTGTGGTTTTTAAGCTGCATGATATGCCCTGTGAGGTGACTCTCATTGCTAAAACTAAAGGTCTGAAATGAGGAGGGTTAGTATATTCTTCAAAGCTGAGCTAGATAGGTGTCCGTCTTTACACTTCTCGTTGTTTGCTACTAATCTTCCAATGAATAGCCTCCTTCTGTGTGAAGTAAAATATATGCATCTCCAACAGTCATCGGACACTAATCTGACATTTCTCAACAGGTCCGTTTCCCCAGTTACCATTTAATTAATAAATTCAAACCGCACCATCACCATTTTTTTTTTTTTTTTTTTTTTTTTTTTAATAAAACCTTATCCCCCTCTACCACCCCCCACAGGAGAAATCTTCAAAGAGCAGCGATAACCAGCTGGCAGTGCCTCTGTTCCCTTTAGAATCGGCTCGATCCATGCTGGTGTTTGAGGACAGGTAAGAGGAGCCGGTTCCACTGTGGATAACCCCTCCGCTGGTCGCACACAGCATGCTGCCATGGGGATCTAGGGTTGCCTTTGATGACTCCAGCTCTGGGAGGCTGTGGAGGTCAGCCGGTGGTTGTGCCTGCACGGAAGAGGGATATTATACGTTTCCAGCGGGAACCCCTGTGTTCCTCATGCTGTGGCACTTAAAACATCAAAGTCCTGGTGGTCACTGGTGTGTAGTTACTTTGAAAGACTATTTAAGGAATGGATGCATTTGCAGCATTTGCAGACCTTCTAATGAGTGCATTTGTCAGTAGGTCGGACACCAATCATCATTTAAGCAATAACACACGAGGGAGTGCGTTATTGATTTTATCCAGTTTGACACGCGCTTAATAATGGTAATCACCACTAACAGAAAATCATTGGTTTGTTTGTTTTCATTATTTATTTGGCTCTGCCAACACAAATAGTCCCGCAACCATAGTTCTAAACTTCTATCAACAGTCTCTCTGGTTCTGTGTGGCAACTACGTGGCTGGACTGTTACCAGGCAACACATAAATATCACGCTAGCTTGTTACATACGTTTTCAAGATACCGCAGGTCAGATATTTTGTATCCAATACATCCACGTTTGTATCATGTAGTCTGCATATATTGTTTCCATTTATCACGCAGCCAGTGAAGTCAAATCGGTTGAGTCACTTTAACAGCTTATCAGAAGTTTTTTTTATTTTTTTATTAGTAAGTTATTAGAAGAACACTGGTAAAGTGGAGTGACACATGCATAGTTAAAAGTCCCAGTGCGTTAGACTGAAATATTGGCACTCATGGAAATGCCTCTCGTCCAATCAAATCACTTGGTCGGAACTAACTGTTGCATAAAAGTTGATACATTGAACAATGTAGTCATCAAAGCTAGATTAGTCCTCAAAAACAATTGCTAACCACAAACCAAGAGCATACACACAGTATGAGAATGTGTAAGCTCTTAGTTTGTATGTTGTAGTTATTTCCAAGCCGTTTCTTTAAGCCATGAAAACACACTGAAGGGTTTTTGTTCAAATGCTGTGGTGGTGGTTTGTGTTTGCTTACATCAGTGGGTCTTGTGTTTCAGGTTCCATTCTGCTGATCACTACTTACAAGAGGCCAAGAAGCTTAAACACAATGCAGATGCACTGGTGAGTACATATGAAACTGACTCCACAGCACCATCTGTTGGCTGTAGTAGGAATAGTAGCATGTGTGAGCAAAAGTTGAAATGCAGCATTTCAATGTGTATAAAGGCAATCACACTTTCCAGGTTAATTCCAACTCTGAATGATGTCAGTGTTTGCCATAAGAGAGGCAAATAGGAGGTGTTATCATTTGTACAAAGTTTTTTTTTTTTTTAATAAAAGCATGTTTGCTTTGGGGTGCGCTTGAGGTCACCACAGCAAACAAAGCACATGCAAATGGGTTGTTAATGCAGGAGCCTGTTGATGGCCAATGTTTTTATATACGATGGACTCCATTTTCAACACCAACACTTGCCTCTGCTGACATTCTGAGATATCTTATTTGATCACTTAAGTCATTCACTGCCATCATCGTTGCCTAAGATCATGTAAAGCTCCATGTAAGATGCACAGAAAACTACCCTCTTCTAGCAGGACTGGAATCACTTGGTGACATTATAGCAAGTCATGGCACCTCGTACAGTACCTCTACCCACATAGGTAGAGGATTATCATTGTAAATGGGGATTCTCTTCCTAAAAGTGAATACACTGAGGTGACGCGTGTAAACACTTGGGCTGCTGGAGTGGTGTGACACAGCATTATTTGAACAGGAGTTGTCATGAATCTGCGTTGCTATCTGCTCCTCACATGCAGTTGGACCGCTTTGAGAAGGCTGTGTACTACCTGGATGCCGTGGTGTCCTTTATCGAGTGCGGCAACGCCCTGGAGAAGAGCGCCCAGGAAGCAAAGTCTCCCTTCCCCATGTACGCCGAGACGGTGGAGCTTATCAAGTATGTTACATATGCATTCAAGTACGCACACTAGATAGTATGCTCTCCCCCATACAGTAAATGAGTATGCTTGTGCTTGATGTGTGTTTGTGTATATCTATCTGGTTTACATTCAGATACACTATGAAGTTAAAAAGCTACATGGCCCCAGACGCTACTTCAGCAGACAAGAGGCTGGCTGTGCTTTGGTATGTGGTCTTTTTTTATTTTTTTACTGTATATCTGTAAATGATGTAGCCATTTAATCCAGGTGTTTCATGACAATGTAACGTTTCTAAATAATAATTGTCTTTTGTGTGTCCAGCCTACGCTGCCAGTCACTTCTCTATCTGCGACTGTTTAAGTTGAGGAAAGAGAGTGCACTAAAATACTCCAAAACACTCACTGAACACTTAAAGGTAACCCTAGCTTCACAGAAGCTGTCTGTCTTGCCACTATAACCATCAGCCTGGGACACCTTGTTGAGATCATGTGCCCCATATGAAGCGTTTGCTTGCCTTCTGACCTGACTTTTCTTCTTCCCACACTTCGGTTTGCAGAACTCTTTAAGTAATACCCAGGCACCCTCTCCTGGAATGGGGAAGTAAGTATGACAGGACACATTAGAAAATGTTCATGGTGTGCTTTGTTAAATCAGTCCATGTTTTAAATACCATCCCGGTAGACAACTCAGTCCTACCCAATTTAAAGAACCAAATATACAGCAAGAAACACAATATATTAAAGAAAATAAGCTCTTCTGAAACTATTAATGCTTACCATCGTATTAGCTAGACAGTAGCTGGGCTTACATGGATACTTTGACTTTCCGAATGGAATACTTCCGATTGAAGATTTCGGACAGTTTTGTATGATTAAGCACATTTGTTGTAGCATTTTGTTCAAAATCACACTTGTTAGGCCTATATTTATTTGACAAATTAGCATTTTTTTCCAAAAACAAATGTTGCATGTCAGTTCTCGAGAACGCTTGCTAGCTTCGAGGTCAAATCAAAATCCCTTTGCCCCACACATTGAAAAACATTTTGAAATAAAGAGGCGATGTTGTAGTGAGTGGTGTTGGCCACTTTGTTTATGTTCCTATTTACAGAGCAAAAGCTGTGTAGAAGTAGGCCACCAGAAACTTTATTTTTTAAACCATGCAGCGAGAGCGGTAAGATCGAGAGCGAAATGCAAGGAGATATTTGTTGACACACTGTATTAGCTTGCAATAGCTGACTATACTTTTTACCTTTCACATCTTCAAATCATGTTCCTTTTGCATCCAACACCATTTGGATAAACCTTATTAGCTGCAGTGTAGGCCTACTACTGCTGTCCAAAGGCTCGCACCTGCACGTATAACCAGATCCCGGTTCAGCTGCTCTGTCAGTTCCCGGACGTAGCCGACATCCTTCTAACCATCGTAGGCTACTTGCCCCCAGTTGGATTTCAGAGAGAAGTGTCTCTACATTGCGCCGCTTTGCCGTCACCGTAGTCAGACAATTTAGATACTTTTTCTTTTAAAAAATTACTTGGAATCATTGCAAAAATAGTGTGTTTTCTTTAGCTTTTCTGCCATGTTAGTCTTTGTTTATTTTTCTCTAGCTCAATGTAGCTGTGCCTGTTTGCTTGTCTCAGCAATATTGAACTTTGAGCCCAGACAAGATCAGAGTTAATTTATACATTGTTTTGAAAATGTAAAATTCAATACTGTAATTTTCAAATCTACATCAATGCAAGTGTTATTGATTAAAAAAAAACAAAAAAAAAAACAGCAACACAATTAAATACAATTTTTAGATGGAGCTCCATGGAGACTAGTGCTATTTTAAGACAGTGCTCTGCGGGCGTCTCTAGTGGTCCCTGCAGGCGACCAGGCGCCCGTGGGCACAGTGTTGGCTACCCCTGGCCTTCCGCCTTGTCTCCAATCAATTGGGCAACAACAGTAGCCTAGGCCCGTGCAGAAGAAGGCAACCAGGAAGTATCTGGTTTAACCGTTTACATTGTAGACTTAAACTCAATCTGGTTATTGAACGTGTTAATGCTAGTCCTCTGCTTCGGGATGACATATCAATTGGGTTTGGCCTTTCTGCTGAATGAGGCATTTATATGGAGCATTTTCATTCTGGTTTATCAGAATAGTAGTGTCCATGTAAACACGGCTAATGTAAGCAGCGATGTCACGCTTCACAAGGTCGATGCAGCAACCCAGCCAATAAGGAACCAACATGTCTGTCTGTCTGTCTGTCCTGGCGTCTAACCAGCGCTGTGCTCTGTCCCGCCACAGCAAAGCGGCCGGCATGCCCTCCCCCGTCTCCCCCAAGCTGTCCCCGGGCTCGGCCGGGGGCAACTCCTCAGCGAGCGCCAGTAGCAGCGGCAGCTCGTCTGTGACCATCCCCCAGCGCATCCACCAGATGGCCGCCAGCTACGTGCAGGTCACCTCCAACTTCCTGTACGCCACCGAGGTGTGGGACCAGGCCGAGCAGCTGGCCAAGGAGCAGAAAGGTGAGCGTGCACACCTTGTCACTAAGCGGCATGGGTAGCACTACTAGCTACAAGTTGTATAGCTAATGTAATGGTCACATTCATATGCTTATAAAAACCCTGTGGTATGCATTTACATATAAGAATTGGTGTTTTGCCATTGAAACATTCAGTTGAGAATGAGCTTTAGTAAAAAAAACGCACGCCGAGTGTCAATTTGAGGTAAATGTTGTTTCCGCTCAACGATACGCCCTTGTGGCTATAATTGCACACTGTCTGGCTGAGAAGTACCGTTAAAGCAGATGACTTGATAAGGTTTGTGTCTCACTGTTGTTTTCCCAGAGTTCTTTGTGGAGCTGGACAAGGCCATGGGTCCTCTGGTCTTCAACACCAGCAGCATGACAGAACTGGTGCGTTTCACGCGGCAGGGCCTCCACTGGCTACGGCGGGACGCAAAGCTCACTCCTTAGACGGGGAAGGCCGCTCCCCAGAGTGAGGCCGCTCACACCTCAAGGCGACCACATGCGTGCTACATGTGCCCAAAGACACACTTGCACAAGGCGCGCGCCGTAAGACACCTATGACCCTCCATGGGGGGCACACCTGTACTGAACCTCTCAGAAAACTCTCCTACACTGTGTCCATGTTCTACACCAGCTTGCCAACACACTGAGCAATTTGAAGCATCTTTCTCCAGCGCACAGGGACGAGCAGCCCAACGGAACACACAGAAACAAAGGCTCCGGCTCTCTGCTGCATATCTTGGCATTACTGAGCATGTCTTTGCCTAGCATCAAAAGTCCATGTCCTCGGCATTAATGCTTTTAATGAATAATTTATGAACACACTAAAATGTAGTTTGGTTGCCAGGCTACACGAACGTTATGGGTTAATTGGCTTTTTTTTCTCACTTTAATTTTTTACCAAAGTACCTCTCTCAAACACCAAAGGTGCTTTAAAAAAAGATTTGTCTCCTTATCTTTTTTGTGCCTTGTATGTGATCTACAGGAAAATTATTGGATACCATCATGTCTAAATCTGTTTTAATCTTTTTCACTAGGTTTTAAATTGTAATCTTGGCTACAACTGTCATTTTATTTATAAACACCATTTTTGAATATCTAATAGAAACTTAAAATGGTTATTCGTGTTCAAATCAATATTTGTAATGATTTTACCTCTGGCTTTGCTTCCATTGGGTAAGCTACACAGTCAACATTGTCATTTAATGCAGCAGACTAGTAATTGGAATGGGACTCCTGGTCTCTGGGTTGAGATACGTGCAGTATGTATAGCAGATACATGTGTATTCTTTTTCCTCTACATTGTCGATTGAGAAATATCATAATTGGAAATAAGACTTCCACACATGGTGTTATTGTTCCCTTGACCTGCCATTGTGTGCACCACACAGTTCAAGGCTCACAGCATATTTTTCTAAGGAACTGCGGGGTGTATGTAAGTGTTGAAAATGTTACATTTAATGCAGTTATTTATAGTGCAATTATTAGAAATGGGCCTTTGTGTACATGAACTAGGAAAACGGGGCCTCGTGTGAATGCAATTTTATCTGGAAGGAAATGTACAGGCAAATTCTGTGTTCTTCACAGTAGTAGACATATTGCAGAAGAGGTCGAATGGACAATATTGATAATAAATTAACTAGTTTTTATTTCTGGCAAAGCAATGTTATAACTGGATAGGTTTAGTTTTAAAGCATTAAACGGGGTTTGAGATGATCATGGGATGCAAAGTATTTTGTATATTATTCCTATTTAAATGTAAACCTATAGTAGTGCTGTGATTTTCACTAGTGTGGGCAGCATGTATTACTTGTAGAATGTACGTATGCTGTTTGTAGGCTTTGAGCAGACAGACTACAAACAATGGAGTAAACCCTTATATGATATGGTCACAAGTATTCAACGCCAGTAACAGAACTTATTACATAATAGGTTCACTTAAAGTTTAGATGATTGGCTATGAATTAATGATATGAAGTCTGTCCATTTCTTGTATTGCTATTATTTTTATATATAACACATCTTATGAATTACACATGCTGGAATTATCAGAGCCACACCTGGACCAAGTAGTATTTGTAAATACTGTTGATGTTTTTTGTTAACCTGCTTCAGTCACAGGAAATGCATTTCTGTCACTGACTATTTATCTTATGCCGTCACTACCTGCTTAGAATTAATGCAAAAAGGTTACTACAAACATTGACTATTTTTAAATACTCTTATAAACCAGGGCCTGATTAAGATTTAATTAGCTTTCTTTCTCATTGGCTCCCTGTCTTTTTTTAATGTGGGAGGGGTTACTGTTCTTTCCTCCTGCACTTGACAGTGAACAGTCAGCGGAGGCATTGGTTTAATCTATGCAGGATTTGTACAAGGAAAAACATTTTGTTTCTGAAATCTCTTATTTAATTTTTATTCTTGGGATTTTGTCCCACCCTCTTTTTCTGTCTAAGGAACAAGTAAAAAAAACATTTAAAGTGTCCAATTGCCTTTAGCTTTTGCAATGTTGTGTACTAGTTTAATATATAGGTCTTTTTTTTTTTTTTTTTAAGATAGCTAAACAGTTGGCTAGGGCCATTTTGTACTTTAGACTGGAGGCCACTTTTCTCATAGGAATTCCTCTGGGTTCCACCAGCCCGGCCACAAGACTTGATACACTGGTACACTTTGTAAGTATAAATCCACAGCTGGTGAGCCATACACTATCAAGTAGGCAATGTACACATTTAGTTTCAATCTTGTTTTGCTAGTGACATTTTATTTATTTTTCTGCCCCATTACTTTTTTTTTATATACCGAATACTTTCCTTTTTTTTAAATGTAAGATGTTAATGTGTTTGGGTTGTACACCATGATATTTCTCTGTAAGTAGTCATTATTCTAACTTGAACGAATCCAGGGTAAGGTTAGTTTTTGACATTCAGTAGAAAGATGTTAAGACTTGCATGTTTCTATTTAAAAAAGAGCTGTATAAATTGTAAATACATTTCTTGAAGGGTGGATTTCTATTGCAGTTTGGCATTTTTATTGAACTTTAAAAAATGTAAATACAATTGTCAAATACCTATATGCACATTGTTTTTTTTGTTTTTTTTCCTCCCCTCTCTGGGAACATTTGTTCCTCTTCCAAGCTGTTCAGATGAAACCCTAGTCTCTTAACACTGTATATCAGTTTCATCTGTCAACTTTGTTACCGTGCTTGTATGTTAAATCTCACACTTCACTTTGTCAGTATCATGGCCACCACCTAATCAGTAATGTAGATCTAAGTGCTAGTATTTTGGCTTCTCTCTGTATTTGATATGGGGACAGTAAATCCAAGTGTATGAATGCCTACGTGGATGCGTGTGTGCACGTATGGAATATGTATAAACCTCATCTTTTTCTTCCCAAGAAAGATGTACGGTACGTACAAATGTGTCATTTTATGAGCTGACATAATTTGAGATGTCTTTTTGAACAAGAGGTATTTCGCTAAACATCTTAAGATTTTAAAAGTATGTTGTACTGTGTTTTCTTTTTTCTTTGTGTCTGGAGTGAGACTAGCAGCATACAAAGTACAATAGACTAAATTCAGTTTAGTTTTAAGAACTGACTGTAGATGCTATATAATATGGATGCAATATGAATAAGTAAAGGTACTCGGTGAGTTTGGTTTTCAAACTTGGGTTATGTAATTTAAAAATGATCTCGTGAAGTGAGTATTAATTGTTACTAATGGGAAGCTGTCCTGACTATACTTTGTATTTTGCCGTATTGAGAATAAAATATATGCTTACGTTAAATAATGCAATACGGTCTTGATTTTGTCAGTTATACCATCGTCCAATGATGGAGGGTGTGCATCATTGATGGTCATTAACGCCTTCCCCACCCTATTCCCAAAATGTATATTGCCATCATGTGGTCGTGAGCCGTACTGTTACCAATAGTGTCAACAACCTAGGATTATAGTGAATGCAGTAATTATATCAATAACTCAGGGAAGATGTGCCTTGTACTAGCTAATAGTATTTCTGAATTACTGTAGTGTTGGTTGCATAGGATTATAGTTATTTTCAATTATTGAGCTTTTATTTGATTATTAGTGTCTTATGCTACACTTTTAAAATGTGGGGTCACTAGAAATGTCCTTGCTTTTGAAAGGAAAATTACATCAAACAATAAATGAATGTGTGAATTGGTAAAAGCAGATAAAGCGTACCTTATCTTCAGCAACCATCACTCCTGCTCATTGTGTTAGCTTTTCCAAGTTGATCATTATTCAAAGAAAGCTGATAATTAGAAATCCTTACGCAATTATCTGAAAGCTGTTGATTAAGAAGCAATAATACTGGTCTTTAGCAAGCTTGCATCAGCATTTGTTGGTTCTTTTCATATAGTTCTATGGTTTGATTACAGGCTCAATGTGCAGAAACGGCTAACTTTCCTCTGAAACTCGTCAGTCTTTTCACGTTATGTCAAATGAATGCAATTCCATGCAAGAAATTGCCAATGGCATTGCAAGATGGAGTGATAACCTTTCTTCTTCAAGAGCCCTTTCATCCTGTACAAATCTGTTGACCATCTTAAACTTGTCATTTTATTGGCTAGTGGGTTATGACTTGTCGTAGTCTCCTCTTCACTGTTGAAATTAAAAGTGTTGTTTTCCAGGCACTAACAAAGCTGCTAGTTAAGGACATGTGAGTCATCTGTTTCTCAAACTAGATTATCATTTGTCCATTTGCTGCTAACACCTCTTTTTATTCTGGTTAAAGACATTTTGTATTGTTCTAAGAAGGGAGTAGTACACGGTGTTGTATGAATGTATTTAGTTTTCAGCTTTCATTTCTCAGAACAACAATAGACTGATGACTTTCAGAATAAAATTGTTTGCTTCTGGCCATTTTGAGCCTGTAATCGATCCCACTTCATGATGCTCCAGAGAGGCTACTCAACTGAAGGCCAGTTTTGTTTCTTTATTTTGCCTTTAAAAATTATAAACCTATGCCAATGGAACACCAGCATGATTAAAATGGGCTTCTTATGTTTATGTACAGCATATTGCAATAAACATCAGTTGTTTCCAGCTACAATATAAATGTACAACATTAATAATATGTATATACTGTATTTATTGTAATAAAAGTTTATATCAAATACAAGGATAGCTTTTTCTAAAGTGACTCCAAACCTTTGAATGGTTTAAAGATAGGCCTACACCAATGAGAAATACTGTATGTATTTCTGTTCAAAAGTCAGGTGACTTCAGCTTGCAAATATATTCTGGTTTCATTCAACAGTGACAGAGTCGCAGCAATGAATGATAGCCTAATATAATGCAGTTCATTCAGTGCACATTTCACTGCAGACACAATTGACGAAAGAAGAAATATACTGTAATATATATAGTGTGTGTGTATGTAATTATGTGTGTATATATACA
>JAOEGT010108918.1:0-12609 GCA_025447795.1 Speoplatyrhinus poulsoni
GCCAAAAACCCGCCCCGACGAAACCGGTCACACGCCCCGGGGACTACCGCACGCCCTCATGGTGATAGAGCCGGCAGACCCTTATTATTTTGCAGACATTGGAAAGGCAGAGTACATTAACTTCTGATTAAGGGTCAAAGGTCATGTTTAAGCTAAATATTTTTATGTAAATAAATAATTTCATAAAAAAAAAACTAAGAATTGCCACAATTCCAATATTCTACCTACAATTACTTTGGCTGGACAACAAAAAAAACTTTAAAGTAATGTTTCTCAGTTCTACACTCGAGTTAAGGTATTTTGCCTGTGTAGGGCAGCATAGACCATCCATCCATCCATCCATCTTCTCCCGCTTATCCGGAGTCGGGTCGCGGGGGCAGCAGCTCCAGCAAATGACCCCAAACCTCCCTTTCCCGAAATGACAGCATTATCTTGTAGTATGCTTATTATAATTATTTAATAATTGATAACTCCCTTTATCATGCTCTGACTGGGGTATCCCGAGACGTTCCCAGGCCAGTGTGGAGATATAATCTCTCCACCTAGTCCTGGGTCTTCCCCGAGGCCTCCTCCCAGCCGGAAGTGCCTGGAACACGTCCCAAGGGAGGCGCCCAGGGGGCATCCTTACTAGATACCTGTACCACCTCAACTGGCTCCTTTCGACGCGAAGGAGTAGCGGCTCTACTCCGAGTTCCTCACGGATAGCCAAGCTTCTCACCCTATCTCTAAGGATGATGCCAGCCCATTCGGCCGCTTGTACTCGTGATCTCATTCTTTCTATCATAACCCACCCTTCATGACCATAGGTGAGGATAGGAACGAAAAATGCCTGGTAGATCGAGAGCTTTGCCTTCCGGCTCAGCTCTCTTTTCGTCACAACGTTGAGGTAAAGTGATTGTAATACCGCTCCCGCTGCTCCGATTTTCCGGCCAATCTCCCGCTCCAATGTCCCCTCACTCGTGAACAAGACCCCGAGGTACTTGACCTCCTTCACTTGGGGTAAGGACTCATTCCCTACCCGGAGTAGGCACTCCATTGATTTCCTGCTGAGAACCATGGCCTCAGATTCCAACCATTCCCACCACGACTACACCTCGATATCCTGTCCATGAATATCACAAACAGGATTGGTGATAAAGCTCAGCCCTGGCGGAGACCAACCCCCACCTGAAACAAGTCTGATTTACTGCCGAGAATCCGTACACAGCGCACGCTTTGGACATACAGGGATTGGATTGCCCTTAAAAGGGACCCCCTCACCCTATACTCCTGCAGCACTTCCCGCAGTATCTCCCCAGGGACATGGTCATATGCCTTCTCCAGATCCACAAAACACATGTAGAAAGGAAGGTTAAACTCCCAGGCCCCCTCCAGGATCCTTGTGAGAGTATATATTACCCAATATTCACTCAGTGTTCACTGACTGGTTCTCATAACTGCATGCTGTGATATTCTGAATATGAGCCACAGTTGAATCTGATATCTGAGGTAGCCTATAGTAAAGAGGGCCAAAAGTACTCCATGGAGTAATTTATGAACAGTTCCTGTAATACATACCTGTGTGTGCATGCACATGTGTGTGTGTGCTTCATCTTTTGAGAGTACCGGTGTCCATCTGGCTGGTCCACTGAGATACAAACAAACACACACACACACACAAAGCTATGCCACGTAATAGAGTTACATGGAGCTTGGCGTCTGGATTGAGATGTGATCCTGACAAAATACACAGGATACAACACACAGCCTATGCCCGGCATAGAGTTGGTGTAAACGGAGGCTTCAGTTTCAATATTCATCAACATGTAGAATCGTTTGTTCATTGGAACCGCTCAATCAGTCACTTATGGAGGAGTTGGTTAGCTTGTTTAGGTAGTGTGTACAGCCATGTTATTGCTGCAGAAAGTCAGAAACTCTGGTAAAAACCTTGCCCAAAATCCCGACATAGAATTATTTTAGGTGGTGTTATATTTTTAATGTAATTTACTTTTATTTTGTCGAACACAACATAGGTTGTTTTTTTAGCGGTTGATCAAGATAAATGCATGAAGACATACCTGATATGAACTTGAGAGAAAGTAATGTGTTTACAGATATTTATAGATAATGTGGAAACAGTATGTAGCCTATGCTGATATTTTGGTAGGCATGTAAGTAAGCATGTAAATATGCAGGCATGCATGTACAATATGTATGTGTATTTATTTAGAGGTGTAGGCACATATGCACTGCCTCCCAGAAATCCATCATTTGTAAACTGGACAATGTTGATTTCTGTGAAAATTTAGAGATGCAAAGCATTGCTTTGTGTTTTTAAAAATGATAGGGTTGACAACAGAATAATATGAACTACATTTAGAGTCTTAAAAGAATGACTGTAAGTGCTTGCATACGGACAAGTGTTTCTCGGCTCTTAAAATTAGGTAAAGGAAGCCGCCATGTTGGAAGAGCTTGGCGCGTGTCCAGCATTTACACATGTCACATGATCGCAGAATACGCGTCTGTAACACCGTCACACTCTCTCCAGAAGCACCGATAGCAGCTGTCCAGCCTGCTGCCTATGTCTGTGTGTGTGTGTGTGTGTATGTTGTGAGAGAGAGACAGAGAGTGACAGAGAGAGAGAGACACACACAACCTACAATGCACTAAGTGGGATTAGGGAAGTTAATTTCTAGACCATTATTTTAATTTCATACATTTTATATTGATTATATTTCCTATTTTATATTTACTACCAAAGTCTGTTAGTAATGCAGTTGGCCATTGGTCATTGCACTGATTTGTGTGTTAATATTGAGTAGCAAATTGAGCTTCTATAATATGTATTTACATTGAGAGTGAACGTGTGATAGAACATAAATAGAGTACGAGTTAGAGAGAGAGAGAGAGAGAGAGAGAGAGAGGGAGTGAGAGGGAGGTGGCGCGTGGCACAAACACTCTATAACTGCCGTCTCGCTCTCTTTCCCAGCATGCTGTGTGGCGCCCGTTATCAGAGATACAAGAGGCTGAATGACATGTCACTGACACACACATACTCACACACACACACACACACACACAAATTCGCATACACCGCTGAGATATATGAACATTAATGCACATATAAACATGCTAGAACAAACCCACACACCATTAAGTGGTACACATCTATGTCAAATAATGCCATGGTTCGCCTCACAAGCTCATTGGATATACAGCGAAGTCCATGCGCTGTCTGAGATATTACATGAATAATATACAACTTCTCTCGTTGTATCGTACATATCAGCCTGCGTACGGACCTGACACTAAGGTAACCTCTATAGAGTTGTAGATGTAATTATTCTTAACCACATACAGGATGTACCATGTATTGAAATGCTGTACATACTATATTATATATGTATATTATGTCCCAAAATAATGTTTCATAATGGTATAGACAGTTTGATTTTACCAACAAACAAAAAAAGTTATGTTACAATAAATTATTATATATATATTAAAATATGATATAGAGTACGTTAATAATTACGACATACATGTGTATATTTAGTTATTATTAATGAATTGCTTAATTCATAAATTATTAATTATTACCATATTTGTTTTGGAGTTAACATTGCTCGTAAAAAAACTAGTTGGAATACATTGGAGTATAATATTAAATACTCTTTTGTATGTTTTAAAATTCCTAACTCTTTTGGTTTGTTGATCAATTGTTCCTGTTCATGGTTTCTGTTTTGTTGTTTAAATTGGTTTATTATGGTCTGTTTTTTTGCATTAAAGGTGAGGTTAGAGATTCTACAGCGTAATGCCACTTATGTCAAATTCAATGCAAGTTCAGATGGTGCTAGTGGTGTATCTACACAGCCCTAGATCTGTAAATGGGAACACACACACAAAGGCTTTTTAGGGACACTAAAGGGACTCAACTTTTTTTGAGTTTGTTCTTTCTCCAGCATTTCTTACGCCACCCTGTCAGTTCATTCGTTATGTGAAGAATTTTGGTGTTCACCTTATTGTGGTGGAGAGGTTTGGGTGCCCCTTTGAACCGGAGGGCTGTGTTGTCTGGAGCCTAGTGCTCCTGGTAGGGTCTTCCAAGGCAAAGTGGTCTCAGGGGAGGGGTCAGACAAAGAATGGTTCAGAAGACCCCCATGCAGAACTTAAAAAGAGAAGGAGTTACCCTGCCCGGAGAGTACTGTTGACTGTTGTCTGTGCATATGCACCGAACAGCAGTTCGGTGTATTCGGCATTCTTGGAGACTCTGAATTGAGTCCTGTATTCCTGAAACGTCTGGAGAAAGCCCCTGTCCGTGAGATCTTCAACTCACACCTCCGGTGGAGCTTCTCTGGCATCCCTGTGGAGGACATTGAACCTGAATGGGCAGTGTTCAAAGCTTCCATTGCTGAAGCTGTGGCGGAGAGCTGTGGTCTTAAGGTCATAGGTGCCTCAAGGAGCGGTAACCCTCGAATATCGAGGACACCGGTGGTCAGGGAAGCCGTCCGACTGAAGAAGGCCTTTCGGGATATGTTGTCCCGGAAGTCTCTGGAGGTGGAATCTCCGGAGGCGGCAAAGCACCGACTGGCCCGAAGGGCTGCAGCATCTTCCGTAGCAGAAGCATAGAAGCGGGTGTGGGAGAAGTTTGGAGAAGCCATGGAGAATTACTTTCGGTCTGCACCAAAGTGTTTCTGAGGGGACATTGGAGCGGGAGATTGGCCGGAGAATCGGAGCAGCGGGAGCGATATTGCAATCACTTTACCGCACCGTTGTGACGAAAAGAGAGCTGAGCCAGAACGCAAAGCTCTCGATCTACCAGGCATTTTTCATTCCTACCCTCACCTGTGGTCATGAAGGGTGGGTCATGATCGAAAGAACAAGATCATGGGTACAAGCAGCCGAAATGGGTTTTCTCAGAAGGGTGGCTGGCGTCTCCATTAGAGATAGGGTGAGAAGCTCAACTATCCGTGAGGAACTCGGAGTAGAGCCGCTGCTCCTTTGCGTCGAAAGGAGCCAGTTGAGGTGGTACGGGCATCTAGTAAGGATGCCCCCTGTGCGCCTCCCTTGGGAGGTGTTTCAGGCACGTCCCAAACCCAGGACTAGGTGGAGAGATTATATCTCCACACTGGCCTGGGAACGTCTCAGGATCCCCAAGTCAGAACTTGCTAATGTGGCTCGGGAAAGGGAAGTTTGGGGTTGCTTACCCCGCGACCCGAATCCGGATAAGCGGGCGAGGATGGATGGATGGATGGTGTTTTTCTGTGAAGGACAATCAATAAGGCCCAGAGCTTACATTTCATTATATGTTGGATGCTTTTATCATAAACAACAAACTAAAAGCAAGTAACAAATTGCTTTTATTTTTATCATTAAGTTAGGAAATTATTCCCAGAGCCACCCTCAATAAAGTCAGGGCCAGTCATTCTCGAGAACACTTGCCGTTATCTTCGAGCTCAGATGAAGAAAATATTCCTCCACACATTGAATTGCATTGTGAAGCAAAGTGTAGTAGGCTACTTCGGCTTTGTTGTGAGCGGTGTTCGCCACTTTGTTTATGTTCCTATTTACCGAGCCAGGGCTGTGTAGAAGTATCAGATTGTTTTTTTCAACACTCACAGAGAACTGTAAGATAGCAAAATGCGAGGATATATTTGGTGAATTTGACAAAAAGTGTATTACCTTACAATTAGCTTGTAATAGCTGACTATACCTTTAAATTAATACTATTATTCTACAGAAAAGACTCCAGTTTTACTGCTGTAATACAGTGGTTCTCCAGCTTTCTGATCACTTTTTGGGTCAAAAAAGCATGTATTCACCAGAAGGTCACATGAACCAGTTTGTTTTGTTGTCAAAATGTAGTCACACACACAACCTGGCATAATAACAGGATAGGCCTACATGTACACATTCATATTATATTTATCCATTTAGCATTTTACAACCACTGTTGTAATACATGATTGCATTTACATACAGTTATAGGTTGTATTGGGCAGGCTAATAATTTGTATATTTATTTAAGAACATTAAACATCCCAGACTAAAGACAGTATCATCACACACAGTAACGTACGCCCAGCGCTGTTTGTTTGAGTTGCTGTTTCCTGCAAAACCACAGGCAGGGATACACTTGGTGTCTGTGTACACAAATGTAAGATTATACATTGTGTGTGCGTGTGTGTGCATGTGCATGTGAATGTGTTACTCTATTTAGTGGTAGACTGAAGCCTAATAGTTGTGGGAACTAGCAGAGTCATTCAGCTGATAGATGATACTAGTTGGGGGGGGTTCTCTTAGTCTGTCTGGTTCTCTCTCACTCTCTCTTTGGGGTTTAGGTGATTTCAGTGGCTATGGGCCATTGTGGCAGTGGACTGTGAGATCGTAGGATGACATATCCCTGCTCAAGGTCTCTTGTTTGGTCCCAGACACGCTGAATGTACCCTCTGCTTCCAGTTCAGTCCTTTGAAAATCACAACGTCTGATTAGTTGATTAAGGTGGTCCAATTCACCATCTAATACCTTCACCTGATGTGTGAGGTGATCATTTGTGTTTAATCTCATAATACTCATTTCCAAGTGACAAGGGAAATTTAAGGGATTGATCATTTCAAGCAGCGGCACCCATGTGGAATGCACAACCTTCCTCTTTATGCTGTTTAAGTTCTGTAGAGTTGCAGTTGAAGATTATTATTGTTGTTAGTGACAGGGTAAGCATGTGCATTCCAGTCATGAAGGCTTTGCTTGTTTAGTAAAGTAAGAAAGTAAAAGTTTATGTATATAACATTTCACAGATATAAATCACAAAGTGCTTCACATTAAATGAAACATAAGAATACAAAGGAAAAACATAATACAAAAATCAGCCATAACAACCCTTGCCTAACTAAAAGCCTGTTTGAATGTGTGATTCCACTGTCCAGAACAAGCAATGTTTGGATTTGCCATTGCTTTACTGTAAACTTTACAAAGGTCATAGCGATCTTACTGACTAAATCTAGGTTGTTGTTCTTTACAATAATGACCCTAAACAAATCTGACCTGCTCAATCTCCATTCCTAAAATTCAAGTTTCAAGGTGACAAAGGAATCAATTCAGCATGACCTGTCAGGGAATTAGAGCAGAAGATCTGGAACCGTTTCTGTGTCCTGTACCTGCTAAACTTGTCAAATTATTCAATCCTGGTCCTGGGGGACCCCTGTCCTGCAGGTTTTAGATGTCTCCATGCTCTAACACAAGCTAACCCATTCTAATGAATGGGATAGCTTCTAACTAATTCATTTGAATCAGCTGTGCTGGAGCATGGAGACATGTAAAACCTGCAGGAGAGTGACCCTCTAGGACCAGGATTGAATGGTCCCAGATAAGGACACCAACTACACATTATGGACTGATACGCACCATGTACTGTATGTTAGGTCAGACCAGATACACTGCAATATGTTGCTGCAGTCAACAGGATGTGATGAAATTCCTAGGGGAAGTCATTATAGAAGGAATGACTAGATCAAAGGATACAGGGGGTCAGAATGTAGTATGTCTGTGTGTGTGTGTGTGTGTGTGTGTGTGTGTGTGTGTGTGTGTGTGTGTGCTGGAATAAGCTAACTCATCGTAGCCTCTGTAATGTTACACCCAGTTTTAAGATGATGGCTTGCAACAGCTGTGGCTACCATGACAACGCTTGGGTGGTTTTGCACTTCTATCCTGGCCACGCACCCAAGGTGCTTTGGGGGTTGACACTGTTTGTCTTTAGCAGTGACTTTCAAATTGTTCATCCCTCGCTATCAGGCATTTTATAAGGATGTCAATCAAGGTGACTGACAAGCCTTGTTGACGGCAAAAGAGTCTCTCTTCGATGGCACTTAGCATTTAATAAAATGTGTATGCATTTTGAATTTGCCATTAATGGATGTTTCTAAATTTATGTACTTACGCATTTGAGAACTCCGCATTAGAGGACACATGATATGAAGCCATATGCCTAATCATTATTTTCTGAAGGGGTAGTCATGTTGCATGTGCTTTTCCCAGACATTTGCTACTACCCGTTTATAAACAGAAGCAGAAATATTCTCTTTCGAATCTCAAATATCAAGTTGATCTAACCAGTTATCCAAGCAAAGTAATCCTAATCCTAACAATACTGTATTTGTGGCTTTAAGATTTGCTTGATTTTGGCATCCCTTCTGCAATGTTTTCCTTTCCTTTATTTGAATAGGAGAACCCACCCTTGTAGTTTTTTTTTAAATTAACCTTAACTTAAGATCTTATGAGTACATGTGGGGACAGCTACAAAATATTAGTAATGTGTCAATTTTATGTAATTGTAAAACCTTTAGTTTTGTGAAAATTTAGATTTTTTCAGAGTTCAGACTTTTTTGCAGGAGGCCGTTGCTCGGCGACAGCAGTTTGACTGCGGCTCTGATGATGTCATGGCGTCCCTGCTGCCCCCTGCTGGTACGGAGGTCTTCAAGCGTTTCTCTCCTGCCTCTCTGGAGGAGATCCAGCGACGGTATGAAGAGGAGGAGAAGGAGAGACAGAACAGAAAAGACAAGAACATAGAGGTAAACTGCGCCTGTCATGTAAATAACAGTGGAGTCAGCGGTTGTACGGTAAACTAATACACGTCAAATTCAGCGAATATCTACTCCAGGTCTGCTAGCTGCTAATCACATCCATGGCTCTGTAAATGGGAACACAAACCAAGTGGTGCAGACCGCACCACCAACCTGGAACCTCCGGTGCTGATAAATTAATCTAACACTAAGTGCGAAACTCTGCAGGTTCCTCGAATGGCCACTTGAGGCTGGCTGCAAAAGCGAGTCAATCCCCATAGATCTTTATGTCATTAACCCATTATTATGGACAGCAAGGAGTTACATGCACATTCAGGTACTGCAAAGATCGCCATGGCCAGGGCCTGCACATCTCCATCTTCAAACCTGTTCTTGAGAAAAGCTATGGGTGACATCACAGATGTTTGCCTACTTATACAGTGTATACACACACCTAACAATATACTATATCCTTGGCATTTGTATATGTGATTAAGCAAAGCTTCAGAGGGAGTACATTATGGCACCTTAAAGGAGTGTTTTTGTTCAAATATCAACAATCTTTCTCCAGGATAGCTGACTCCACCTTTAATGCTCAGGAGTTCATATATTGTTTTGTTATTTATTTTTATTGTGCATGTATTAACCGTGATTTTTTAAACCAGGAGTTATGTGGGCTAGTAAGGTATTGTTAAAATGAAAGCAGGAAAATAAAATAATAATAAATCAGCAATGATCAAAAGCTTCTAAGAAGCACACTGTACATGGTGGAAAGTCAGGGCAGGGCTCATACTGTATGTCTTAAGCAAGCTCCAACATTTGCTGTCAGATAGCAGAAGAGGACCTTCCTCAGCCAACAGTTGACCTGGAAGCTGGTAAGCCCCTCCCCTTCATTTATGGAGACCCACCTCCTGAGATGATCAATGTGCCATTGGAAGACCTGGACCCTTACTACCAATCACACAAGGTCTATATTGGCCTATTTTGTTATTTAGTTTTTTCTGCCTGCCTGTCTTTTTATTCGAAGTTTGATTCTGCTATATTTCTGTATCTGCAGACCTTTATAGTGCTCAGCAAAGGAAAGACAATCTACAGGTTTAATGCTGAACCAGCCTGCTATCTGTTGAGTCCATTCAACCTAGTGAGGCAAATATCCATCAAGATCCTCATCCACTCATATCCTTTACAATTCCAAAATTATTTTTCTAGCAAGAAAATCTCAACTGGAAAAATGTAACAGATGCTTTTATCCAAAGAAACCTTAATCTCTCATTTTAGTGAGTACACATTCACCTACTGAGGAGCAAGTATCAGCTAAACATTTTCCTTGAGGATGTCCGAACCGCTAGCTTAACAGAGCACAAGTTGTTCTCCGCTGACATGCTTCTTTTTCAGGGCAGAGAGTAATGTTTCCTTCCCACTAGATGTTCAGAGGAGATATGGCAAAATAAACATATATTTTCAAGTGACTGTAGATTATAACCTTTCCTTATCATAATAACATTGTTCAGTATGTTCATCATGGTGACTATTTTGAGCAACTGTGTCTTTATGACCATGAGTGACCCTCCAGCATGGAGCAAGACAGTAGAGTAAGTTGCACACACGCACACGCACACACACACAGCCCATGTTTTAATTCCTTTAATGTACACAAACTGAGGAATGTACCTTTAATTTGTAGCTTGCCCAGTTGTTTTCAGAGAAGATGTCTAGCTCCAACATTCAGCTGCTTGCACTGTTAGCATGCTTGTACCAGGCCTGAAATACTCCCAGTATATCCAGCATGGTGTTGAGCACCATCTGGTGGCTCAAAACTGTCAGCACACATTAGAAGATATTAGCAAACGAGTGTGTATCAGCCTTTACTTTTATCAGGGGCGTTGCTAGACATTGCTTTGCTGGGGTACATACACAGGCCCCTTGTTACTCTTCATCATTTTGTTGAATGTGCGTGTCAATAGAAGGATTGCTAGGTGCGCACCACGGTGTTATGACGTGTACATTGCCGTGCACAGACAGTGTACAGTAAACTGCACTGTAGTAAACTGCCGTGCACAGACAGTGTACAGTAAACTGCAGTGTAGTAAACTGTGCATCAAAGACTGTATTTGAGGCTAAACTGTGTTTTTTTTAAATACAAATGAATGAGGAAAATAAAGGTTGTGAAAACTCAAATGTGACATTTTAGTGGGTCCGAGCAGATCAGTACTGGGGCACATGGGACTAGCAATGCCCATGTTTCTTAGTTTTGTTAATATTTATAATAATTATATGTTGTGTTGTGTTGTAATGCATATTTATCTGTTTCTGTAGATATGTGTTCACAGGGATCTATACATTTGAAGCCACTGTCAAGATTCTCTCTAGAGGATTCTGTATGGGAGATTTCACCTTTCTCAGAGATCCGTGGAATTGGCTGGACTTTATGGTCATCAGTATGGCGTAGGATATTTCCTATATACACCCATTCATCTTTGCACATCTCTTCCTAAGTTGTACAGTATATTTAGATGAATATATACACACATACTTACATAGATGCATGCATGATAGTATGCTATAAATGTTTCCAAAGTTGACACCAAAGTGACTGTCCTTAACTGATCCCCCTACCCCGTTTGTCTCTCCACCTGCCAGATATTTAACAGAGTTTGTGGACTTGGGAAATGTTTCAGCGCTGAGAACCTTCAGAGTTCTGAGAGCGCTGAAGACCATCACTGTAATCCCTGGTGTGTGTGTGTGTGTGTGTGTGCATGTGTTTTAGTGGTTGTACCTCAGAGAAGGTAACTAAGCGGAAAACATAATCTCTCTTTATCTCTCTCTGTCTCTCTCTCTCTCTCTCCATCTCTTTATCTCTGTCTCTCTCTCTCTCAGGCCTAAAGACCATAGTGGCAGCGCTCATCCAATCAGTGAAGAAGCTTGGTGATGTCATGATCCTGACCGTGTTCTGTCTCAGCGTCTTCGCTCTGATTGGACTGCAGCTCTTCATGGGAAACCTGCGGCAGAAGTGCATTCTGTGGCCGCCACCTGCGCTTTTAAACCTGACCCTGGGTGGCGGTTTCCTTGACAACAGCACAGAGACGACAAACAGCTCGTTCAACTTCCATGAATACATAAATGACCCTGGTATTATATAAGTAGTAGTACTTTAACCACAGTTATTATTATAGAAATACTACAGCATGTCTCAACTTTGATTGGCCTGTTGGCGTGTATTGTAGGTTACCATGACAATATATGATGTGCTGTAAGTTATAATGTGGAAGCTATTTCATGTGTGTGTGTGTGTGTCTTTCAGAGAATTACTATTTCCTGACTGACAGTGCTGACGCTCTGCTGTGTGGGAACAGTTCTGATGCTGGGTGAGATTATATATTTATTATTATAATTATTATTATAGTTATAGTCGTGGTAGGAGTTCTATTGTCTTGAAAATGATGTGTGTGTGTGGTGCGTGTGTGGTGTGTGTGTGTGTGTGTGTGTGCGCGTGCTCATGTGTGTGTGTGTATAAAGGGTGTGTCCTATAGGCTTTACGTGCATGAAGGCTGGTGACAATCCAAACTATGGCTACACTAGCTATGACTCCTTTGGCTGGGCCTTCCTCGCTCTATTCAGACTCATGACTCAAGACTTCTGGGAGAACCTCTTCCAACTGGTTAGTACCGGTTACAACTAGTTAGGAACTGTACAGGGAATATTTCTGACATGAACCAAGGAAGTTACATCCAACAATTCCAATTCAGTGGTCAAATATATTATTAGTATTATTATTATTATTATAATACCAGTGAGAAAAAAAAGTATTTGATCCCCTGCTGATTTTGTACTGTCACGATTGCTCGGAGGAGAGGACTCAAACTTGAGACACACAGGTAACTTAAACCAGATATAATCAAAAAGAAACAAAAGAACACAGGGTATTACTTGACAGTAAGGCAACATATACATTACCATTTACATCAACATGTACGTTTATAATGACCGAAACAGGACTGGGGAAAACACTGGGGCTAAATACACAGGTAGACAAGACAGGAGGACAGACCATTGGCTCACAACAACGAGGAACAGG
>JAOEGT010108929.1:0-12609 GCA_025447795.1 Speoplatyrhinus poulsoni
TTGGGGTCCCTTGCTGAAGCTGCTGCCCCCGCGACCCGACTCTGGATAAGCGGGAGAGGATGGATGGATGGATGGATGAATACATTTGTTATGTTTAGAGCGCTCATTCGAGAGCTTAGCAGGACGACCATCGGCGTCTATAGCAGACTTCAGCCTCGTGCACATGCACACAAGGCTTATGGACGAAGGATATCATTGCAGAGCAGAGCAAGGACGGTGCAGATGACCACATTTGCGTCATGCACAGTCAGCGATGGTACGCAAATACACTTTTTGTCAGAGTCAGCGACCATCTCCTTACGGCACGGTTAGGTGCCTGTTCTGCGTTCGTACTGAAAACACAACCCAGTGTTTCTACACAGCCCTGGCTCTGTAGATGGGAACACAAACAAAGTGGTGCGGACCGCACAACACTATCCCAGCCTTGGCAGTGCGTGTCCAATATGGGGGGAGGAGTTTCTGAGGAAGCACCAAATGACATTGAAGGGAGAGGCGTTTTTGCCCTCAAGGGTGACTAACTGCACCTTTGAGGCCGTTGGCGAGAGCGTACCTCCGTGAGGAGGATGGCCAGCATGTCCTGCCTCTGGAAACGGATGGCCAGGTGGACCAGGGTGAAGCCCACGTCGAACGCCGAGGAGCGGCCGAGGAGACGCACCTCGTCGGCGGTGAGCTGCCGGGCGATGTCGCCGGCGGAGGACTTGTAGGCCTCCACCGCCGCGATGTCTCCCTCCACCACACCTAGAAAGAGAGGATGAAAGACAGACAGACAGACAGAAAGACTTCAGAACTGATTTGAACATAACATCACATTAGCGCTGTGCAATTAATCACATTTTAATCGTGATTTCAATTTTGGCTCGTAACAATTACAAAAAAATATATAAATCGTGGAAAAACTATTATTTTGCACATTACGTTTTGCAAGTAAACTTATTTGTCTGTTCTGAATGGCAGGCGCACAAGTGAAATATCAACATGAAAAGTATTAAGGGATATTTCACAGTTTAAGTTGTTTTAACTGTTCATTTGTTTCACCGTTTAGCTGCAGTAAATGCAGCATCTTTCCAAAGTCAATCGTATTAAATTATCAATATTAACCAAAATAATCATGATACTCACTTTTGTCATCATCGAGCAGCCCTACATGACATTGTAAAATAATGTATAGAGCTGCAATACAGCTTGTACAACCCTACAAACCCCCAGACATCTGGGGTCCTAGATATACCTTATTAATCAGCGTGCCCTCTCTTTACTCCTACCACAGAGTGCGTAGCTGTGTTTTCTCTCGTAAACAAGTGGTCAAGGCTGGCAGATGATCGTGGAACATAACACTTGCACATGGTGTTAAAGCAACAACACAAACACAATCCCTTTATTAATAGGAATTCGTGAAGCAAGAGAAGCGAATCAAAATGGACTGTGGACAGGAGCTCAAAGTAGGCCCGCTCGTGGTGCCCCATTAGAATGCCTCAGACAGGAACCACCAATCATGCATTTCCTAGTGACCTCTGGCTCCTCTGAATGTGTCCGAGAAACCTCATTTGTGTAGCAAAGCACTAAATGCATCAGGCGGGGATGGAAAGGCTAATGCGACGTGCACGTCGAGAGAGGCTCTGTGCACGCACAGCGAATGGGTCTGGCGTCGACCGTAAATGTCAGGCTCTGTGCGGCAGAGCAGCTGTAGCTGATCCAGTGTGCTTACAGCTAGCACCCTATCAGGCTACAACAACACGCAGGGAACACACAAACCATATTAAAAATATATGATTCTCTCACACACACACACACACACACACACACACACACACACACACGATGGAGTTCAGAGAGAAACAGAGTTCGCACGGCAACATTATGGCAAATATTCCATATCCATAAGCTCAGACGAACCACCCGCTGAGCCATACCGTAGCTCAGGAGACGTCTACCAACGTCTACCAGCGGTTACATGGAGAGGAGCGGAGCTAGAACGTGCCAGGAACACGTGCCCGGTCAGGAGAGGACACCTTAGCACACACAGCGCCACAATTAGGTGGTAAGGGATAGCAGGTGTCATGTTTAAGAGCTCATCTGCACCAAGAGTAGCGTGAGCTGCAAGGTATGCACGGGTGGACAATGGCTACATACAGGCTACAGTACTAGACATTTTCTAGTCAAATATAATAAGTTGAATTCAGTTCATTTTGAAAGATGTTTTGGATTATAATTTGAAGTATGATCTTCCTTGAGTGAATGCCATGTTGAAGAATATACAACAAAGGACATTCAAAAAGATCAACCATTTAAAAAAATTAAAATAAATAAATGTAAAGTGATTTGGATAAAAGTGCTATTCCATAATATTTTAATCCATCTGAATGCAAAAGTCATAGCTTTGACATTTGCACACAACTGCACTTGCAACAGCTAACATATAATAAAAGATTAGAATAACATTGCTGAATATTATAAAGCAAATTCATTGGTATAAGGTTATGTTAAACACAGGTATTTTCAGCAAAAGGAAGAGCTGCCAGTCAACCGTGGAGAAAAAGGGAATAATATCACACACACACTGCTTCCTTGCCTAGGATCAATGGGAATAGTCAGATTTTGGGCCTAAACAAGCAACACAATGCTTGGAACAGCATGAAAACATGAAAGGTGGGAAAACCACTGAAGCTAAATTAGGTGAGGTTACAAAACCTGAGGAAGTGATTCGCTAGGCCATAATGGCCTGCTTGGCTTTGGCATTTCCTCTATCGACAAACACCCTCATCTCACTCTGAGGAGCCTATACAACTAATGAAACGAAACAAAAATAAACGGGAGTTAGGCCATTCAATATTCGTGAAGCAGTTAATGAACTGGAAAGGTCGAATGTGAGTTAGGTACTAGTATATGGGAGAATGACCTCACTGTGTCCCTTGAAATAACATTTTAGGGACTCGACACAAGCAGGTCGCGACCCAGAGACGGGGATGGGGGGGGGGGGGGGGGTGATGCCGGGAGGGAGAAGGTTAGATGATGCAAAGGTCAGGAGGATTCTAGTTGGTCACAAGCACATGCTCTCTCTCCCTCTACTTCTGCCTTTCAAATTTTTTTTCTGACTCCTGTGTGCTTGTCTCAGCACATAAGCTCCACCACTGTTTACAGCCGTTTGTTGACCGGGAGCCAGGGTGGGTCTCCAGGCCAGGGGCTCCGCTCTCACACTGCTGCCCAGATGGGCCCATTCATCCTTAGCAGCCAGCCGGCACTTGGAGCCCTTCACTCTCTGAAAGACACACTCAGTGGTACGTTAAGGCCCAGGCATACTACCAAATGCAACGCTGACTTGCACTCAGGCTGTTCCGTACTTTACGCGGATGTGGCGGCTATTTCTGTATACAAACTTGCTTTGGAATTAGCAATATTTATAACTACAATTTGTACAGGTTTTCCTGAACAATATCGGTGTAACGAATATTCGCTGGAAAAAAAAAAAGAAGAGATGTATATCATGCTCAAGCTACACCTTTGGCTAGACGTAAGCTTGACGCAGAAGCATAAAACAGCCGTCGTTACGCCCTATCTGTAGGTTACGGTGTAGCTTTGACCCAGAAGCATAAATAAGCCTTTAGAGTGCTCTCTTATTTATATAAAAAGCACGTTTGTAAAACTTTATCCATAATATTTCAACAAGACTATACTATACCAGGACCAAACTGTGGCTCAATCACCAAACTGCGGACAAAACTCAACTTTATCATGCTGGTGTCACTTGCCCAATTCATAAATACCATGGAGAATTTATACGACGTTGCATGTGATAGAATTTTTTTGTTTTGTATGCTTTGAGAGAAAGAGAAAAAAAATGGTTTCAGTTGTTTTATGAGTTTAATTGATCATGTCAACATGTTCACACAGGGCACAGCCTAAAAAAGAGATATAGGTCTCACTCAGTATGTATTCCGTTAAAAGAACATTTTTATAAAATTAAAAATAAAGTGTGCAGCCACACACTGACGAATTTGTCGGGGACCACATCAAATTCCTATTGAGCCACTTTCTGCATTCAATGTGCGTTACAACATCATATTGTATCCGCCCTGTTAATAAGGAATGACAGCTGATGGTTCCCGCCAGAAAGGTGGGCGGTGTTCGCCACTTTGTTCATGTTCATATATACAGGAGCCAGGGCTGTGTTGAAGTATCATATTGTTTTTTCAGAACAGCAAAATAGCTAAATGTAAGGAGACAATTGGCGAATTTGCCAAAATGTGTATTATTTTAGAAATATCTTGCAATAGCTGACTACAGAGTTTAATGCATACTACAGCCAGACAGGGCTTGACAAGCTCGTGTAATACAGACAACATACAAAAAGTCATAATTACTACCGTTTGTAGTACAAACAATGGTGAGCCCGCAGCAGAATTGCTGTCATTCATCATTCCCAAAAACATGGAACGGATTTACATGGAGCTACATTACACAGGCCAGGGCAGGGGTGAGGTTAGCATCTGCAAAGAAACCCAGTGAACAGGGAGGAAACTGAATCCGTGGCCAATGGGGCCAAAACAATAGACCCATTGCCTCTAGAATACACAGGCAATCTCTCACTACCACCAGAGCATGACATCATGAGCTGTAATAAAAAGCTGACACTACAATAGCAGGCTGTGTGTTAAAACTAGTATCAGGCTTCTTACATTCATTAGCACTTCACATTTGCAAGTCATGCTGTGATACTGCTGACATGCTTACAGGGTTCTATGTATAATGTACATGAAAATATACTACCCCACTGCCTGATAGTGCTGACTCAGCACTATCGGGAAGTAAGGTAGTGCGTCATTTAAACATTTCGGTCTTTCAGTCTATTTTAAGAAGCAACTATAGCCTACTTTTTTATTTTATTTTTTTAAAGAGGTAACATTTGCAATTGTAAAATAATCCACTTCTTGTCAAATTCAGCAAATATCACCTCGCATTCCGATACCATTCTCTATGCGTGCTGAGAAAATTATCAGGTATTCTACACAGCACTAACATCTGTAAATAGCGACAAAAAAACTAAGTGGCTAACACCACTCACAACATCAATGAACTTGGCTTTGCAATCCATTTCCAGTGTGGGGTGGAGCTTCAGAGGGAGTTTGTTTTGATTTGAGCTCAAAGTTAGCAAGTGCTTGAGAATAACAGACTCTGCCTTAACAGATTTACAAGACCTACAGCCAGACAGTTTGGTCTTGTGGTTACCAGGACACATAGCTAAACAAGCAGGCTAGGTAAGACTGCCATCTTAAAATAAAGTGATCATAGGCTTTTTTCCCCCCCATAGACAATGTGTCAGAGCCAGTGACATCACAACCAAACTGTCTTTCAATCTATTTTTTGTAGAAAATGGCGTGAGGTCAAAGTATGCATTTTTTTGCAGTCAACAAATCAAATATACTGCAGCGACAGGAACTCATGTTGAATTAATTATATATATATATATATATATATATATATATGATTATTTACCCTACAATCTAGAGGTGTAACGGTTCTGATACCGTCCACGGTATCGTGACGCGGTTCCGGAAGACAGAACCGCGGTCCGTGCACACACACCTACAGGTACAGCCTGTTGAGCTCTGATATACGTTGCTACTGTAATTAAAACACAATTTTCATTTCACATTTAGCTCAACACTAGATTAGAACCACTGAGCCTTTTTATAGTTGTCAAAACACAATACAAAGTGATTTATAGAATGCATGTGTTCTCATTAATGGAATTAACCCCCGTCACCACAATGTCAGATTATGGCAACAAGTCTACTGCCTTTGCTTCTATACTTTATTTAAAACCATCAATGCGTGTGTGTGTGTGTGTGTGTCATTTTGCTGAGAAATGACAAGACGCGCAGCGCACACACACACAGCATCGTCTTTGTGGGTGGGTTAGGCATAACGCAGCAGATACCTTTCTTGTGGGTGTCTCTTTCACGATGCCTATCTGACGTGTGTCAAGACAATATCCATGATGTTCGCCAAGGTATGAAAACTGTCCAAAACTGCCAGGTTATTTTTAATTCAGTCTCTGGCCGCTAGCGTACCGCTGTGTGTTGAAAAAAGAATCTGATACTCCTACACAGTCCTAGCTTCATAAAAAGAAATATAAACAAAGTTGCGAACACCGCTCGTATCAACAAAGCCGTAGGTAGCACCCACTTTGCTTCACAATGCATTTCAACCCGTGCTTCCTATGACCAACGGTTGGCGAGTTATATCCGTTTAAGCTCTCAGAGACGAGCACGGCTAAAAAGCACTAATCAGTGATAGAGCATTTTCTGCCGAGTCCAATGATGTGCCTAACTACTCTCTAGGACTAGAAACTCTCTTGCAGTAAAAACACTCCCATAAATATTCCACTTTTTCAACTACATTTAACTGTATTCAACTACTTATACACTTCTATGATGCAGGTACATCATAGTACTTAATAATGACGAATATTCAGTTCCATTAGCCCCGCCCCCTTAATCACCCTTAAAGGCAGGGTCAGTCATTCTTGCTAACTTCGAGCTCAAATCAAAACCGTATCGATCCGCGGCGACGCCTCACACGTCGAAATGTATTGTGAGGCAAAGCGTAGTGCTACGGCTTTGTTGGCACGAGCGGTGTTCACCACTTTGTTAATATTTCTTTTTACGGAGCCAGGGCTGTGTAGAAGTATCAGATTATATGTTCAACACGCACAGAGAACAGTAAGCTAGCGAAATGCGAGGAGATATTTGTTGAATTTGACTAAAAGTGTATTAAGCTTACATTTAGCTTGCATAGCTGACTGTACCTTTACGTAACCAACACTCACCCACACAAGCATTAAGGAACAGCCAGTCTGTTTTCCTCATGCGGTTCTTAATCTGCTTCATCTTTTTGAAGTCAACGTCCTGCTCCCCGTTGCCGCTCACGGCCCCGGCCGCCAGCTCTATCCTCTGGAAGTCCATGGTGACCTCCGACCCTGTCTTGGAGGGCGGAGGCGGCGACCGCCTCTGGCCCTGTCCGCCGCTGCAACCGCCCCTCCTCCCGGCGCGGTCCTGCTCATTGAGGATGACCGTTGGCGGCTCCCCAGTGCCTGCCAGCTCTATGGTCTCCCGCTGGCTGGGCCGTGGACGGTCGCACACCACGCACACCTTGGTCTTGGGCCAGTTCTGGTAAGTGCAGGTGGCGCACGTCCACCGTTTCTGGCCTGTGTTCAGCCTGTTCCTGTCGTTGTACTCCTCGCAGGGGTCCGTGGGCGGCCGGGGCGCACAGGGGCGGCCGCTAGCGTTGGAGCCCGAGGTCTGGGGGGTCTCGGGAGGCCCGCGGGCCCTCTGGCGCTGGCACAGACACTGTGTGCAGTGGACGGCCCGGGCCCAGTTCAGGTAGGTGCACATCTGGCAGGACCACCTGCCCACGGTCTCTGCAGAGCTGGCCTGACGGACCCTGGGTCTGGCGCTGGAGTCTGGGCAGATGAGGAGGCTGCTGCTGTCGACGTCGTCGGTTCCAGGAGGGTCCCAATCCGAACGGGGCTCCACACTGCTCCGGTAAGGCTCCTCCGTGATGATTGGACCGCATGACCTCTGTGCACGGCACATAGTGCACTTGGCCGCTGAAGGCCAGTTTTCATATGTGCAGTAGTCGCATGCCCACTTCATTCTCTGTTCTGACATCACGGACTCTTCTAGACTTTCAAATCTGCAAAAATAACACATTTCAATGTAATCTGCGAAAGCCAAATTCTCTTTGTGGAGGCTATAGCCTAGTTACAGTATAACATTGTTGGGATTAGGGTTATAAATGTGTTGGTTGATTGGTTTATCGTTTTCTATACCAATAATGTGAAATTACGGATTTGATTAATTAAAACGTAAAATGTTAACTGTAAACAAAAACAAAAACATTATTGAGCGTGGTTGGTATGCCGGATTGATATGACTAATATCTTTACTGTGGTAGCTACAGTTCTTGGCCGTATACGGTACGTAGCTCGTCAAATGCAAGAGGCTAGCGTGTTAAATAGTAACTTTGTATGATGGTGCATTACGACAAATAGACGTGGGAAACATTACATTTTTAGTACTAACGGTGCATAGAAGTGAAAACGCTTACCGTTCCGCAGCAATGCTGCTTGGAAACCACAACAAGCCCCAAACCTTTCCCAATCCAAGTTATTCGTCTTTTCCTCAGTCACATGTTTGCTGTGCTGATACATTCGCTTTTGTAGAATGTATGACAACTCGGGATAAGCCCCCGTTCGCCTCGAATCATGTAAACCCCCCAAACGCCATGGTTTATTTCGCTTGTGTGTTTAATGGCGTCGACAAGGAGAGACAAATGAGTATCAAAGCCAAAGTAAACGCTGGCAAAGCCCAGTCCGGTGTAGTTGGGTTATTTCCCCCCTTGCCGTAATAATAACAGTGTCATTTTATTTATTTTTAACGACGAGAGGTGATTATGTACGGAATGGAATGCATGTTGCATGCTATATTATTGTTATATTATTCTATTTCTAAAATGTGTTTGATTTGAATAGTGTTTGTAATCTGTAATACTATATACGAAGTTCCAACAAAGCAAAACAAAAAATGCAATAAATCACATTACATTAATAAACTGTATTACAAAGGAGGCATTGAGATACCAATACGATTTTAACAGCCTTGGCATTTATAACTATCTCGCAGTCGAAATTAAAATGTACCATTTCGGCGGGGGGTACAATCATAGCAGCACATGTACATCGCGTCACGAATCATCTGGCTCAGCGCAATGTGATTGGATCAGTACCATGGAGTAGGACTACATTAAATATTTAGAATAAAAATTGTAGATACTATTTGTAGCCTGTATACAGGTTTAAGTGTAGGCCTAATAGTAAAGCAAAATGTGTTATGTCGTTTTATATTTATTTGATGAAGAGCATTATGAAGAGTATGGTGCCATTACGTATCTTGTATAAAGATAAGTAATGGCACAGCCAATTATTTATTTTAAATTACAAATATTTCTGAAATACTTTATTGTTCTGTAAACACTCGATTTGCATAATAGCTACACGCCCCAGTACATTTTCGTCACTGTAAAATGGCAGCCTACTTGACCCGATTGCATCACGTTTCACTCCATGTTTATAATGTCGATAAAACAGCTTTTAACCTTGTTTCTAAATTTAAGTTTAAGTTGTTTGCGATTAGATCAACCGATCTTTTGAGGCAATTGGTTTTCAGAAAAGGAGCGGCAATTTTTGTTGTGAATGAGAGATCTACGCGATATACTTCAAGATTTAATGAAGAACTGAGCACCACAGACAGACATGTTGCTGATCGCAGATGGAATAATGTGAATACATGCGACAAGTACTATTATCAAAGGTGTCTTTATGATGCTACTTCACATTATTCGGTGGACACTGCATGCAATGTGTGTTTTGAGGTCGAAGATGTGGAAAAGTCATTCAACGCTCTCCTTGATCAAGGCTGCGATTTTCTAGTGCCCCCTACCGTTGTCCAGGACGAGAGGGGTAGAGTCACCTACTCGGTACTTAGGTCAGTTGTGGGAAATGTGTGTCATACGCTCATTGACAGAACTAAATATGAAGGGGGGTTCTTACCTGGTTTTGATGACGTTGTAGACAGTGTGGAAACGGACACATCTTGTCCAGTAACGCACTTTGATCACATAACATATGCCTGCCCAAGGAAATGTACACCCCAAATCATGCAGTGGTATGAGAGGCTCTTTGGTTTTCAAAGGTTTTTCATTGGCAGGTAATAAACTAGTTCGGCTACAATGTATATGTCATCAATGTTATTTAATAACTTTTTTTTTATTATCAAAAATAACAACGTTTTTTGTTCTGAGCAGTAATGAAGATGTAGACGAAGGCTTTGTTCTAAAAGAAGAGGGCATAGGACTACGTCTTAATGCGATGCAGTATTGGAAATGCAGTAACACTGGAATCCAGCTGCCCTCCATTGATAAGAAAGAGCCTGACTGCAAGTTTGTAATTGCAGAATCACTAAATGAACAAGGTAACACACCATTCACTGCAGTATTTTCTAAAGTTCAACGTCATAATTTTAAACATGTCTACAGTGTTCAGCCACATCTACTACTGTATGATGTCGCATCCCATTACTTATCATTGTGTACATAACTTTATGGCAGGTATAAATCAGGTGGATACTTTCCTGGAGCAACACCAGGGTCCGGGAATCCAGCACATTGGATTGTACACACAAGACATAGTCTCTACTGCACATACAATGGCCAAAGCTGGAGTGCAGTTCTTCTCCCCACCTCCTGCCTACTACACTAAGGTCTGCGTTCAAGTATATTAACTCTACAATCATTCCTATTGAGTTTAAACCTGTAGAACTACACACTGTTATTACTAAAGGAAATGTCCCCGCAAATAATTCACCCAGTTTGACATGTCCAAGAACAGTCCCGTGCTCTAACGTGACATTTTCAACATAGTGAAACAAAGTTACTGCATTGTGTTTTCAACTGTATTTGAACTGTATTGTGACAAGGTGTCTGGTTTTAGTACAACAAGTATAAGTTTTTGGGATCATTTAGGGGATGCTCATCATTGTTACAGGTACTATTGTGTTGGCATGCCTGACAGCCTTACTATTGCTCTCAGCCCAGGGTTTGCTGAGATTACAGTCTGGAAACCCTGTTCGCTTTAGTGTTCGCACAGCCACCCTGCTGGCGGTCCAATCATGGTGGCTAAGTGAGATGACGTTGAAGTCATGCGTGTGTTTCTACGTGGTGGTAGAGCTAGATGAAGCGATCAGAACAGTTGTAGAAAATGCCAATTTGTTAAAGGCTGCTCCGATAGTTTCAACATTTACCAGAGGTCTACACCCAACAGTATAGGAGGCAACGATTGTGAACACTTCCCAATTGAGTATGCCCAGACCAGAGACTGTACATATAAATGGACAAACCCTCCGTGACATCACCCATGGCTTTTTCTCAAGAACAAATTTGAACACTGCGCTGTGCTGGCTCTGGCCGTCGCCATCTTTGCAGTACCTGACTCCGCCTGTAACGCCCCCCTATTTATTACAATGGGATAAATGTACGGCTAATATATTGATAGCTGATGAGCTATAAAAATATTCACCCCCTCGTACAGTTGTCATGCATGAGTAGACTAGCTAGAGAGACCAAAAAGATGTATGAACTAGGCTGGTAACATGTTTATTTTTGCTGTAAAGTTGGACGTTTTTACATTGGAGTATGAGGATTGACTCCCTTGCAACCAACCTTGAGTGGCCATAGTATTAACTGCAGGTTTTGGCACGTCCACGTTGTATTACATTCTCAGCACTGGAGAAGTTTCTGCTTGGTCTAGGACCTATCCGCAAAGTAATGTTTGTGTGTAGTTACACCAGGCTACAATTGTGTCACTCTGGTTAACATGTACTCCAATACTCTGTGCTGTAAGGTGGGTAAACTGCAGGAGATAGAGGTGGCAGGTCACAACCCCAATATGCTGGCTCAGCATGGCATTCTCCTGGACACAGACCTTCGCCAAGATACCTCATTACAGAACGCATCTGAGGAGAATAGAGGGTGAGAGCCAATACCGCCATTGCACATCATAGCATGGCATAACACAAGAGCTGTTGATACTATCTTACCGTCTCATTACAGTTACCTTCTTCAGGTCTTTACTAAGCCCTTCTTCACGGAGGACACCTTCTTCCTCGAGCTCATAGAGCGTCGAGGGGCAGCAGGCTTTGGCGAGGGCAACATTAGGGCGCTGTGGAGGTCAGTTCAGGCGTACATGGAGAGCAAGACCGCTGTGGATTCTCCAGGAAATGGCACTCTAAAAAAATTTCACAGCTCACAGCGATAAACTCGCCTGACACACTATTACTGTATTAACTACTTTTAAAGATGATATTTATTTGTCTATTTAAAAAGATGTGGAAAAGTACTGACTGGACAAAAGCTTTTCTTCAAATATACATCAACATCAGTTTATGAAAAACATTTCTGAATACATGCTGTACATGGAATGCCATTCTACCTTAAAGTTATCTTTAAGCCTCAGCAGACTGTTTGAATGAGGGCAGGTAGAGCTTCAGCGCTTCTAAATCTGTTACCATTGTCTATATTTGAAATGTACATGTCTATATTCCCACTGTTCGTACAAAAATGGGAAACATGCTTTTAAGGTAGCTACTCCTACAGCATGGAATGGTCTTCAAGGTGACTTGAGTGTTTGATGCAAAGATTACATTATTACGGGAAAACCTATCCTGTTGTAAATGCTTTCGTAAAATTATGTACTTTAGCGTTTTTTTAACTAACTGCATCTTATGGTTATTCAGTGAAATTAGATAGTATGGTTGTTTGATTTCAATATGTGTTGCGATCTGTGATATGTGTTTCGTATCTCTGTTGTTGAGGCCCATCTTGACCAGGACACTCCTGTAAAATAGATGTTTAATCTCAGTGAGTACATTTTCATGGTAAAATAACATTTCTTTGAGAAGTTAAGTAAGTAAGTATAATTTATTTATATAGCACCTTTCACAGATAAAATCACAAAGTGCTTCACAATGCTTCACATAAAAATGGAGAAATATAAAT
>JAOEGT010108940.1:0-12608 GCA_025447795.1 Speoplatyrhinus poulsoni
TTTGTTTTTTTTTAGAAAATTTCAACCTTTGTTCAAATTGCACATAGAGATGCCCTACACAGTCCAAGATTTTTTAAATTTTATTTTAGAAAATTTCAAACTTTGTTCAAATTGCACAGAGATGCCCTACACAGTCAATGATTTAAAAATATTTTTTTTTTTGGAAAATTTTAAACATTGCTCAAATTGTACATAGAGATGCCATACACACTCCATGACTTATTTATTTTTTTTTAGAAAATTTCATACTTTGTTCAAATTGCACATAGAGATGCCCTACACAGTCCATGATTTAATTTATTTTTTTTTTGAAAATTTCTAACTTTGTTCAAATTGCACATAGAGATGCCATACACAGTCCATGATTTAAAAACACTTTTTTTTTTTATTTTAAACATTGTTCAAATTGCACATAGAGATGCCCTACACAGTCCATGATTTAAAAAAAAATATTTTTTTTTTAGTAAATTTCAAACTTTGTTCAAATTGCACATAGAGATGCCCTACAGTCTATGATTTAAAAAAAAAATCTTTTTCTTTTTAGAGATGCCCTACACAGTCCATGATTTCATTTTAATTTTTTTTTAGAAAATTTCAAACTTTGTTCAAATTGCACAGAGATGCCCTACACAGTCCATGATTTAAAAAAATATATTTTTTTTTTAGTAAATTTCAAACTTTGTTCAAATTGCACATAGAGATGCCCTACAGTCTATGATTTAAAAAAAAAATCTTTTTCTTTTTAGAGATGCCCTACACAGTCCATGATTTCATTTTAATTTTTTTTTAGAAAATTTCAAACTTTGTTCAAATTGCACAGAGATGCCCTACACAGTCCATGATTAATTTTTTTTTTTTTTAGAAAATTTCCAACATTGTTTAAATTGAACATAGAGATACCATACAGTCAATGATTTAAATTTTTTTTTTTTAGAAAATTTCAAACTTTGTTCAAATTACACATAGAGATGCCCTACACAGTCCATTATTTAATTTTTTTTAAAGAAATTTAAAACTTTGTTCAAATTGCACACAGAGATGCCCTACACAGTCCATGATTTAATTTTTAAAAATTTTTTTTTTTGAAAATGTAACGGTCTGGGCCGCACCGCCGATGGGCGGCTCACCCCCCCCACAGTTACCGGGGCCTGTGTGCTCCCGCCCTCAGTTTCCAGACGTGCACTTCCCCAGCGCTCCTTGTCTCACGGGTGTGTGCACTGATTGTGTATTGTTTGCACCTGGGGGTTTGCGTTAGTATTTAGGATGGGGTTTCTGTTTAGTTCAGTGTCGGTTATTGTTTCATGTATTGTGTGTGTTGGCGTGCTCTTTCCATTAAATTATTATTTAAGACAAACCCTGCGCCTGGTTCCTGCCTTGCCCGCTCCCACATTACATAAAATTTCAAACATTGTTAAAATTGCACAGAGATACCATACACAGTCAATGATTACATTTTTTTTTTTTTTTTAGAAAAGTTCAAACTTTGTTCAAATTGCACAGAGAAGCGCTACAGTCATTTATTTAAAAAATTTTTTTTTTTTTGGAAAATTTTAAACATTGCTCAAATTGCACATAGAGATGCCCTACACAGTCCATGATTTAATTTTTTTTTTTTTTAGAAAATTTCAAATTTTGTTCAAATTGCACAGAGATGCCCTACGCAGTCCAATATATATATATATTTTTTTTAGAAATTTTCAAACATTGTTCAAATTGCACATAGAGATGCCCTACACAGTCCATGATTAAAAAAAAAAAATGTTTCTTTGGAAAATTTTAAACATTGTTCAAATTGCAAATAGAGATGCCCTACACAGTCCATGATTTTTTTTTTTTTTTTTGTAGAGAAATTTCAAATTTTGTTCAAATTGCACATATAGATGTCCTACACAGTCCATGAGTTCAAAAAAATCTTTTTTTTTTTTAAATTTCAAACTTTGTTCAAATTGCACATAGAGATGCCCTACACAGTCCAATATATATATATATATATATATTTTTTTTGAAAATTATTGACTTTGTTCAAATTGCACAGATATGCCCTACACAGTCAATGAGGTTTAAAAAAAAATCGTTTTTTTTAAGAAATTTCAAACTTTGTTAAAATTGCACATATAGTTGCCCTACACAGTCTATGATTTTAAAAAAATATTTTTTTTTTGGAAAATTTTAAACATTGTTCAAATTGCACATAGAGATGCCCTACACAATCCAAGATTTATTTATTTTTTTTTTAGAAAATTTCAAACTTTGTTCAAATTGCACATAGAGATGCCCTACAGTCCATGATTTAATTTTTTTTTTTTTTTTAGAAAATTTCAAACATTGTTCAAATTGCACATAGAGATGCCCTACACAAAACACAGTCCATGATTTTCTGAAATAAAGTTTTTAAATTTTTTTAGGAAATTTCAAATTTCAACAGCTTTTTTTCTTAACGTGTCAGAAAGTTCAAACATTGTTCAAATTGCAGATAGAGATGCCCTACACAAAACACAGTCCATGATTTTTTTAAATAAAGTTTTGATATTTCTTTAGAAAATGCCAAATTTCAATAGGTTTTTTTTCTGAATGTGTCAGAGTTCAAACAAACTGTATTTAGCTCAGTGAGATGCCCTACACAAAACACAGTACAAGATTTTTTTAAATAAAGTGTAATTTTTGTTGTTGAAAATTTCTAATTTCAATAGCTTTTTCTCTGAATGTTTCAGAAAGTTCTAATATGGTCAAAATTTCGCATTGAGATGCCCTACACAAAACACAGTCCATGATTTTTTGAAATAAAGTTTTTAAATTCTTTTAGAACATTTCCAATTTCAATAGCTTTTTTCTGAATGTGTCAGAGAGTTCAAACAAACTTTATTTAGCTCATTGAGATGCCCTACACAAAACACAGTCCAATATTTTTTTTAATAAAGTTAAATTTGTTTTGGTAAAGATTTCAAATTTCAATAGCTTTTTGCTGAATCACTCTAAGTTCAAACTTTATTTACCTCAGTGAGATGCCCTACACAAAACACAGTCCATGATTTTTTGAAATAAAGTTTTGATATTTTTTTTAGAAAATGCTAAATTTCAATATTTTTTTTTCTGAATGTGTCAGAGTTCAAACAAACTTTATTTAGCTCAGTGAGATGCCCTACACTAAACACAGTCCAAGATTTTTTTTAAATAAAATGTAATTTTTTTTGTTGAAAATTTCTAATTTCAATAGCTTTTTCTCTGAATGTTTCAGAAAGTTCTATTATGGCTTAAATTACTCATTGAGAGGCCCTACAAAAAACACAGTCCATGATTTTTTAAATAATGTTTTTATTTTATTTTATAAAATGTTACATTTTAATAGCTATTTTTCTGAATGTGTAAGAGAGTTCAAACTAACTTTATTTAGCTCAGTGAGATGCCCTACACAAAACACAGTTGAATATTTTTTTAAATAAAGTGTAATTATTTTTGGTGAAAATTTCAAATTTCAATAGCTTTTTTGCTGAATCACTTAGAAAGTTTAAACAAAATTTATTTACCTCAGTGAGATGCCCTACACAAAACACAGTCCATGATTTCTTTTTATAAAGTTTTGATATTTTTTTTTATAAAATTTCCAATTTCAGTAGATTTCTTTCTAAATAAACGTCTCAGGAGAATCAGGACGAAGATGTGGAAGATGACGAACAAGCTAGTAACACTAAAGTAAATTAAAGCTAGTACACTCCAGGTAAAAACGGCAAATTCCCAGATGTTTCTCTGCCTGCCTGTGAGTAAAACAGGCTACCAGAACGATGTCTGTGTAAAAGGGACAGCCAGCTTGCTAAAAGATAAAGTGAAAATTAATGTGATAGACGGATATAGTTTCTTAAAATTCCACAGCCAGTATGAACCCTTCCCAGGGGCGTTGTCTTACCAACAAGCTAGAAGGTACTGTATGTCAACGTGACAAGACTTCAAGAACATCAAACGAGGTGCTATTGGAAATGGTTTAACCGTGTGTGTGAGTGTGTGTGGGGTGGGGGGGGATAATAGTCGTTCACTACTTGTTGCAACTGTCCGTCACCACGACAGGGAGATGCTCCATGGCTCCTCTGGGCCGGCTGGCAGCCCCCTGACTTGGCACAGGGGGCTGCATGGGGGGCAGAATGGCCCCCCCTTTACGGGACAGGATGTAGATGTCCTTCCTGAGGGCCTCCATGTCCCGGGCCTGGGTCTCCACCTGCGCCTGAAGCTGGGCCAGGTCTTCCCTGTAGGATGGCCTCCCCTGGTCCTGTGTGTGTGTGTGTGTGTGTGCGCACAAGCATCAGGACACATGGAGAACACACACACAAACGCTCACAAGCACACACACATGCACACACATACATACTGTACTCACTTCTGTATGTACATACACACACCGTGCGCCCGCACACACACTCACATACATACTGTACATACGCTCTTGTGCGCGCACACACACACACACACACACACACACACACACACACACTACAGTACCGTGCCAGCGTGGCTGCCTTTGACCCGGTCCTCCAGCTCTCTCCTCTGGCAGAACAGGCTGGTCTTCATGTTGAGCAGCTCTGTGTTGTGCCTGGTCACCTGCAGCAATGCATTATGTGCCGCCTGCACCTTCGCCTGCAGCCAAGACGGAACAGAACTTCATATTAGTAGATATAAATGTATAGATATACAGTATAAAGGCATCATATTATATAATAATATGTAATATGTAATAATAAACAATATATGGTTAGTAAATATTAATATATCAATATATACAGTAGAAATAATATTAGTAGATATCAATATAGAAATATGAAGGCATAGATTAGGCTTTCATTCATTCTGTGTACATATGTCAATTATTTCATATATTTTGCTGTTTACAGAAATCTCCTGAGGTGAAGTTGACAGAACAGTGCCTGTTACCGTACACACACACACACACACACACACACACAAAATAGACACATTAAACAAAAGACACGCACACAAAATAGACACATTAAACAAAATACACACACACACAAAATAGACACATTAAACAAAAGACACGCACACAAAATAGACACATTAAACAAAATACACACACACACAAAATAGACACATTAAACAAAAGACACACACACACACACACACACTAAACAAAAGACACACACACAAGACAGACACACACATAAAGCATAAGACACACACACACATGGCTGTCACGTTAACTGCAACATTGCAACAAAAAATATATATTTTGCTAACCCAACTGCATTAACATTTGAATGGGTCGTTATCAGGCTTCTGCAGAGATTGATAATGACCCATTCATTTGAATCCGGTGTGATGGAGCAGGGAGACATATAAAACATGCCGGGCAGCAGCCCTCCAGGACCAGGATTTCCCACCCCTGGGCTAGCCCATCGAATGTAAGGTCTTATCTAGGGCATGTGCACTATCAAAGCGCACATTCCCCCCAGCCCCGTAATAGCCGGTTGTAGCCATTGGGAGTGTATGACACACCGATGATACGCTTTAATGCACTTAACTACAGTTTCCTCATATCCCGTTATGTCTGGGCAGCATGCAACGCACTCACTTTTCAAGTGATTCTTTCGGGACATGTCTGTACTTCTTATGGGAAAGAAAACAGAATAAGCTGTCCCCTAACTTTTTGGGTTGTTAAACTGAAAACAGCCCAATTACTTTGGTGCAATCACTTCTTTCCGTGTACAGATATGCTAAACCAAGGCATTTATGTACGCTTGGCGCATCAATGCACTATTTTATATGCTATTTAATAATTCGTCATATTTCCCAGCTGACATTTTGGCCAAACATCTGCCGGACAACTACACGTGATCGCTTACCTACAGTCAGATCACCGGCACTAAACTGGTAGCCACATTGTCTCACGCGGACTGAGATTACGTTGCCTCAAAATAGTGTTACGTTGCAATGATAATGCTTGTCTATTGAGCTAACCTAAATCCACCGCATGGAAATTTCCTTCAGTGCAACAGCCCTAACACACACACACACACACACACGCCTACACACCTCCCACAGCTGGGTCTCCAAGGTGTGGTCTGCGGCCCTGGTCTGTAGCTGGTGTTGCAGCCCCAGCAGGGAGCTGCTCCCGGGGCCCAGTGCCCGCGTCTGCAGGCTGGCCAGGTCCACCTGGCCCTCCGCCTGACCCTCCAACCTGCTGAGCATCAGGGAACTGACCTGGAGCTGGAGCTCTGGGGGAGCGCGCACACACACACACACACGCACACGTGCATGTGGTGTGGATCGAGCCAGCTGATACTGTGAGAATACTGTTGTGAATGTTTCAATCACTCACACGAACATGATCAACTTGTGCCAACATAAGCCGCGCAAAAACAAGAAAATAAGGAAAAACCTACAGTAAAAAAAAGCAGGCCTACAGTACATCGCTATATCCACGTGTTACGTTTTGACTATTAGCCTAGCATATAAAATGTAACTTTTGTCCTTTCATAGAATGACGGAATCATGATCCGTGAATGAATGAATGAATGAATGGATCCACCCCGCTCAAATGGACTGTCTCATAATACGCACATAGCCAAAACTGGTCTGCCAGCAAAAACCACACTGAAAAACACACAGAAAAACCAGCCGAAACCACGGGAGTAACGTCTTAAGACGTCCCAAACGTGCGTGTTAAGACGTCGTTTTTGGTAGTCTTAAGACGAACACTTTTGATATTTTAACAGGACGTCGAACTAGACGTTTTGGCCCCAATGGTGTCCCATATTAGACACACGCACACACGCGCGAACACATACACACATGCACACACAGATGTGCACACACACTCACACACACAGGTTCACACAGAGGCATGTGCGTTACATGCCCACACATACACACACACAGTGTACATCACAATTATTCCAAAGACGATTCCTGACTTTTGCAGGCCTCTGACCACATAGGGTTTGTGTCCCTAGAGACATCACTGACCTTTGACCTGGGCCCTGGTGTCCCTGAGGCTGGCGAGGAGCTGGGCGCGCTTCTCCCTCTGCAGGCGGCACCGCTCCCTCTGCTGGGCCTTCTCTGCTACTGCGGCCGCCACACGCCCCTGCAGCCGCAACACGTCAGCCCTGCTCATCACCAGGGCCTGGGACAGGTCAGAGGTCACTGTGCCGCCGCCGGACACATATTCTATCTGGGGGGAAGAGGGGAGGAGGGGGGCGGACACGTTCAATAAATACCTGGCAGGTGATTGGACAAACACGTGAACCAGCACAGTCAGCTGGTAAACCCACTCTTGCCGAAAACAAAGTGGGAAAAGATCTTTTCCATCGAGAAAAGCCTTTGGTGCCGTTCTTTGCTCGTGTAATAAACTTTAGGCTAATAAAACCTATTGCAGCATCTACGACGTTTGACCGTTGTTGTCTCTATAGCTGCCTGTCCACCAAAACCACGCCTGTCGCTACCAGCAGGGCGTTGATTGGTCAGGCACTAGGCGAGAGAGGAGGAGAAGGAAACCTGGGCATGCGAGTCTCGAGCCGAGAGGTATTGTAGCGCTGGCATCACATCGGGGAGTGTCATGGCACCAACATCATCTACGTTTCACATGTGATGCTACGCTAGGTACCTGATGCAGCCGCAATGGAACGACAACGTCCAGCTCATTAAGTCGCTGGTGTTTCTCCCTGCTCAACAGCTCCAGATCGCCCTCTACTGCCTTCAAGTTGCCCTGCACATGTCTCTCCTGCACACACACACACACACACACAGTGTAAATTAAGGCAAGCATGTAAGGATACACCCAGTATGATAAAAGCATGAGTCATATAAAATATATGGCCAGGACACAGGAAACAGGACAATACCAGATACAGGACACAATAAACAGATCAAGACAGGACACAGGACAAGACAGGAGAGAGCGAGACCTTCTTCAGCAGAGCTTTGTGTCTCTCCTCCAGAGCTCTGACACTCTGGTTCTGCTCGTCCAGCAGAGTGTTCAGGTCCAGGCAGGACTGACGGAGTTGAAGTGTCTTCTCAAACAGCTCTGCCTCACAGTCTGATACAAACGCACACACAAACGCACGCACAAGCATTCAATAGCATTAACATTAGCACTAGCATTAGCACAGCATTAACATTAGCAGTAGCATTAGCACTTGACTTAGCACTAGCACAGCATTAGCACTATAACTACATTAGTGTCAACATCATACGCCACTGACTTGGAGGGCAGACGCTCATATCAGCATCCTCATCCGAATCTGAGTCTTCATCATCGCTGTCCTCTTCTTTCTCTGCCACACACGTGCACACACACACACACAGATCATTCAGTTAAAACACAGCACGTACAAACAAATACACACACACACGCACACACACACACACGCGCACACACACACACAAAGATCATTCAGTTAAAACACAGCACGTACAAACAAATACACACACACACACACACGCACACACACACCTACAGTAGACCCACCCTGGCCACCTCTCATCCGGTGCTTGAAGACTCTGGTGAGCACATCTGCAGACCTGTGGTTTTCCCCCAGCAAGGCCTTGAAGGTCTCCAGCACGGTCCTCTCTCTCTCCCGTAGCTTGGTCCCAGTCCTTCTCCTGACCTCCATCTGCTCCACACACTCCTTCAGCCCCAGCTGCAGACGGACCATAAACATTATTGGTTTAAAGGTGTGTTAAGATATTGTTAGCTAACACACGTTTCGTCAAATATCTCCTGTATCTCTGTGCGTGCTGAAAAAATACATTCTACCCAGCCCTGGCTCCGTATATAAGAACATGAACAAAGTGGCAAACACCGCTGACAACAACTGTGCCCTTGGCTTAATTTAAAAACAAAATAAAGCTGGCATATATTGTTATAACAATATAACACTTAAAATGTAGTTAAATTATGAACAGGTAAAAATATGCGATTTATAAATCACAATTATTTACGTAAAGCGTGTGATTAATCACAATTAGATTTTAATCTAATATTTTCTCAGGAAATTCACAAAACAATAAGCAGAAACTGAAGCCTCAAGGTGGAACCGGTCTCACCTGCACGTCCCTGTTCTCCTGCCGCAGCGTGCCGAGCCTCGCTGCCAGGGGGCGCTCCTGCTCCTCGTACTCCCTCACCAGCAGGAGCTCCTGCAGCAGCGTGCTGCAGCGCAGGTCGGCCAGCTTCATGCGGCAATCCAGCGCCACCTTGTGGTGCCGCAGCAGGCGCAGCTCCCCGTCGAAGCGCCGCACCGACGCCTCCATCTACCCCGGAAGTGGGGGGGGTGGAGAGCGGGACAGACACATAAGCAAACGTCGGTCGGGTCGGGTCACGCCAGGCCTCATTCATAACGGCTGTGCACATTACAGAGTTTTGTTCATTTATAAAACGTACAAACGTGCAGTAGCGTTTTCCACTCTCTGCAGAAAATCTGACCCATGCGTCTCGTAGATTATGACAGATGAGTGGCGCAGTGGGTAGAGAGGTGTGACAGTTGATACAACAGTCGCTGGTGCGATCCCGGCTAACTCCTCACCAAGTGTACAGGTGTCCTTGAGCAAGACATCTAACCATAAATGCTCCTGGTGGTGGCTCGCTCCTTGCAGCTATCAACGTGAATGTGTGTGTGGCAATGTGAGGCAAACCTGTACAGCACTTTGAGTGGCCGGAAGGTTAGAAAAGTGCTACATAAATGCAGTCAATTTACCATTCAAACAGGAAATGGTAAATTGTTCGCCACTACTACATACATGTAGTTTTATAGAGGAAAGGAGGATCCTCTTCATAAACTTCTGACAGTTGACAAATTAACTGATAATACTGTGCGCATAGTGGCACTGTAATTCATTTTAAATTCAAATGAGTGAATGTTAGACTCTTGTCAGACAAGGACCCATACAGTTTACCACCATCACGTTTCCTACACTTTTAAAAACCTTCGAAAACTTGTTCTCTACAGAATCTAACTAACTGTAATATCACAGAGGCGGGGTCAGATACCGTCAATCAAAGTTAATAGCAGTTATTGGCCATATGGGCCTGGCTTGGAACTTCAAAACAGACCACACACACACACACACACACACACACACACCACAGTATGCACACCTTACAGTAATTTGATCGGTGCTGAGAGTTAAGTTAATTTTGTCCACATATTCTTTAACATGTGGCATGTTATTGGGTGCCTTTAATAAACACACATGCTTTGGAACCTTGCATTATTGTTTTAGCGTGTTTACTTGTGTTTGTGTTTCCACAGAACTGCCTAGTTTAATTTATTAACGCCCACACACACTTATATATAGTTCTATGAGACACACCTGTTCCAGCAGACAGTCCTGTTGGTACACCAGCCTGACATGTTCCTCCTGCCTCACCAGCTCCTCCAGTTGGCAGGAGGAAGCCATTACATGAGCCTCCTCTCCACTCTCCTCCTCCTCTTCCTCCTCCTCCTGCTGTAGCTCCAGCTGTTCCAACAGGGTCTTCCTTGTCTCCTCCTCGTCCTGCTCCTCAGCAAAGACCCTGCAAAAGAAAAGAGCAATAATAACGTTGTACCTCCTGTACAAAGCAAGCAAAGGAACCTTAATATAATAAAAAACAGTGTTTGTGGGACTCCTGGGTGTGAGTCAACCACCATAACCGCTAGTTAGGGTGGCTGTCAGCAGTAGGTTGTGAGAAGCTAGCTGCTAATGTGTGCTAAGGTTAGCAGCTAGCTTCTCAGGAGTAGAAGTGAAAAGCTAGCCACTAACACGCCAGTTAGCTCACAGGAATCGGTGTGAGAAGCTTGATGCTAACGTTCGTTTAGCCAGCTGGAGTAGCCGTGACAAGCTAGCTGCTAACACACGTTAGCCCGAAGGAGTAGGTGTGAGAAGCTAGCTGCTAACACACGTTAGCCCGAAGGAGTAGGTGTGAGAAGCTAGCTGCCTGTTCGCCTGCAAGAGTAGGGATGAGAAGCTAGCTGCTAACACAGCTGTTAGCCTGCTGCAGTAGACGTGACAAGCTAGCTGCAAACACACATGTTAGCCCTAAGGAGTAGGTGTGAGAAGCTAGATGCTAGCCTGTTGACCCGCAGCAGTAGGCGTAAGAAGCTAGCTGCCGACCTGCTAGCACGCAGAGTGCCGTAGCGCTCCAGGGTGGCGCGGTCAGGGCGGAGCCTCTCCTCCGGAACCTCCTCGGGCAGAAGCCTGGGGAGGGGGGGCAGTGAGCAGCGCTCGTGGTGTGCCAGGCTGCACTGGACGAGCCGCAGCTGGAACGCCTGGGAGCGCAGCTGGGACACCAGGCGCACCTTGGCGTCCCGCAGCGCCAAGATGCGGCTGTTCATCTCACTCTTCTTCTCGTGTATCTGAGAGGGAGGGAGGGGGGAGAGAGAGGGAGGGAGGGAGGGAGAGAGGAGAGAGGCATAGAGAACAAAGCGAATGATTTGTGTGGTTAGGTTAAGTCAACAGATCGTTATGAAGGTGTGGAACACTTATCCTCCAGCTTACTGACATACATTTCTATGACAAAAGGCACATTCGTACCACCCAGTTCTAAGAACTAACTAAAAACCTACTACAAATTGTTATCTTTAATTAATTCTCGCTAATGCAAAATGCATGTTATAAAGTTCCAATGCTTTGGCAACGTACATTTTTGTTTTTAATGATTTATTCATAATAATCCATCCATCCATCTTCACCCGCTTATCTGGAGTCGGGTCGCGGGGGCGGCAACAAGGGACCCCAAACTTCCCTTTCCCGAGCCACATTATCAAGCTCTGACTGGGGGATCCCGAGGCGTTCCCAGGCCAGTGTGAAGATATAATCTCTCCACCTGGGTCTTCCCCGAGGCCTCCTTTCGACGCAAAGGCGTGAGGTGTTTTCGAGTGCGTGTGTGTGCGTTTACCTGCTCCTCCAGGGCCACCATCTCTGCCATCTTGGTTCCTGCATTCACCCTCAGGTGCTCTGGGACGGCAAAGTCCTGGGCCGTCTTCAGCCAGATGACGCCGGTGTTCTCCGTGGCCTGGCGGATGGCCAGCACGTCAGCCGGGTCCTCGTAGTCCTCGGCGGGCTTTTCTGCATAACTGACACATCAGGAGGTGTTGGTCTCGCAGAGCCAGCCGTCAAGTCTGGCACACAGCGCTGGCTAACTGCCTCAAGACCTGCCGACTCGACAGGTGTACATAACTTGTTTGTAATGTTTTTACAAAACACATTTAAAAGGGAAGCACACAATGTCAGTGAGGCTCTGTTAGTTAAAGAGATCATCAAATACAGAAGCCTGTAAATGGGCTGCATTTATACAGCGCTTGTTCTGACCTTCCAGCCAGTCAAAGCGCAGTATTGCCTCACATTCACCAACACACACACACCACAAGCGACTTCTCGATCACCTCCTGCCACTCTGCCCACTGTTGACCCCAACCACATTCACTTCCTGTTCCCAGGAAGTGACATTCAGGACCTACATTCACTTCCTGAACCCAGGAAGTGACATTCAGGAACACATTCACTTCCTGAACCCAGGAAGTGACTTTCAGGAACCACATTCACTGCGTGTTTCTCAGGGGGTGTTTCTCAATGTCAAGGATGCTTCCTTGGTAGGACGGATTCTTCCAAGTGCCTTCCTAGTCGGGTCA
>JAOEGT010108951.1:0-12607 GCA_025447795.1 Speoplatyrhinus poulsoni
TATATATGTTATATACTATAGATTCTAATTTAATTATGTATTTCCTCTCAGGCTGGCAGTATGCTCTTCAATTACTGTAGTGATGGGGAACTGTCAACTATCAGTTTTTAGTCACTTTTTGGTGTTTTGTTTTCTGGCTTTGGCGTACTGTTTTTCTTTTTTTAAGTTTTTTTATTTTTATATATCAGATTCTGTTGTTTGATTGCATTTAGCATTTTGCTGTGTTTCCATGTGCATTTGTTTGGCACTCAGTGACAGTAGCTGAAAGACTTGGTGTCAGGCTATGATTTTGGCTGTTGTCAAATGTCTGTTTGGGGCTCTTCAAAACGTGTTCAGTTTGAACACTATAGTTTAGGCATTCACTGTCAAAATGAGGCCATTAAAGCAGAACCATGCAACTTATCTGCCTGAACCAGTGGGGTGTTTCACGTCCCATGTACATATACCCTTAAATTGCCCAAAATGTTTGTGTCACCTGCCTTACAGGAAGCTACTGTATAGCTACACAATATTTTGAGTGTATTGTTACAAGGGAGCATCATTTGTATACACCCATGAGAATATAATTATTTGTGTGTTCACTTTACACAGATTTTCTTGATCTATTATCATTAACTGTTTGAATATTATACACATTTTAGAAGCAATTAATTAGAGACCAGACCTATAATGAGAAGATAAATACATGTGCAGTGGTCTATGCAAGCATTAGGCTACAATTTGTGTGTAATAGCATGATAACTAATTCCCCCTGCATATCTTCACTTCATTAATCATTAGGATTATTTCACAGACTTTAATGGTCTTACTCAAATGTTATGCAGTCATTTACACTGTATAGGAATGGCTGCGTGAATCACAGCTCGACGGGAAGCACTTGGCCAACTCACTCAATATATTTATGTGTAGCGCACACTAGATGTACATGTTTTTCTGAGCTATTGCAATCTCGGAACCCATCGGCTACATCATCTGATGACGACTAACCCTTTATATATGATATTTCCCAGCCAGCGGATGAAAGAATAAGTCTTGCCCAGGATATCGGCTGGCTGGGAAGTATACCAAAAATGATGGACATTTTTCATTGTTTGCATTTCCAATTTTCTACTTGAGGAGCAAAAATGGCGCTGAGTTTGACTAATCTTCATAATCAGATATCATATTAATTATAATGTATATAAAAAAAAATCTTTGTCAATCCATAGCCATTCTTTCCCAGGATGCATTTTGGCCAATATGTTTCTCCTCAGATGCTCTACCCGTGGATGTGATTGGTTAATACTACTTGATCTATAAATGGGAATCAGGACACATCCACACTATATTATGTTGCCTACATATTCTGTATATTCATATGCAATCATCTCTTTATAGAGATTATTGTGATATGATAGTTAAATCAAAAGGCAATTTGTGCAAAATATTATTTTAAAGTATATTTCTTTGATAGTACATTTTTATAAAATATTTGCACAATTCTTTAGAATATTTAAAAATGTGTGAAATGTTTACAAGATTGTTAAGCTTTTTCATAACAAAACAATTAATTGGGGGATAATGCTTATTGATTATACTACGATATACACAACATATGATCAATGAGTTTGAAGTTATGAAAATAAATGACGGCACATATACTAGCTTTATGTAAATATACAATGTCTGCATCGGGAGTGAAGACAACAATGCCTTTAAGAACAAGTCATCAAATGTATCGTATAGTATCGTACAGTACAGTACAGTACAGTTTTTGGTAATCCCAGGCAGTCTAAATAATCTTCACTGCTCCAGACAGACATTCATATTATATATTGCACATTCACTTTTTCATTTAATTGTTTTTTTTTTTGTTCTGCAGACTAAATTAATCATATGCAAAGGCTGAAAACTGCTTTTTATTGGTGGGAGTGGGCTCAACGTATGTTTATGTTGTACCTGTATGTTTTGTGGATCTCACTCTTAGACAATACAAAGCATTAATTAACTGGTACTGTAATGAGACACCAGTTTGTGTACACTGCAAAAACTACATCGGACTTAGTGTGATAATGTTTAAAGATTTAAAATCTAGTTAGACTTGTTTCTAATATAAATGGGTTATCTAGTGACTTAAATTAGGTAAATCTGCACTTACTTTAAGAAATCTTATCAAGTGAATTTGACTGGCAGCCAAATGTGCTTGTTTTAAGCATAAGCAAGCTCATAACTAATATATTTGCACTTATATTTTATAAGGCATTTTTTGCAGTGTAGTTATGTTTATCGATACAAAGCTTCATAATGTAGCAGGAGAATATTTGGCACTAATAAGTCTGTGCATTCGACAATGTTTAATCAAATTGTGGTCACTGTCAATTTCTTAGATTTTTTTTTGGAACTTTAAATCATACCTGAACTTGAAAATGTGTCATATTTCTCACATTGAATTTGTTGAACCTCCTGCAAAGTTAAGGTCTTCCACAACATGTACTGTATACACTTCAAGTAATGTGGGCACTGAACCAGCCTCCCCACTTCGTCTGGTATATACAACAGTAACATCAATGCCTGTGTCTAGTGGCCAACAAAAAGAATACCTGCCTAAGTGGCAACAGTGTATTTTCTTGACCTAATTTCCCCTCTATATCGACTAACTTACCCATTTATCTGTCTGGATGCACTATCAGCGTCTTTGGACAAAGTGTGTGTGTGTGTGTGTGTGTGTGTGTTTGTGTGTTAAATTGAACTGCTACAGGAAGCTTGCTCTGTTTTGACGAGCCTCTCTTCTCTGTCACTCTTATCCCATGTAATGGAGGCTAATTGCCGCACAAACATACCCATTACTGTTAATGTCTAATAATGGGTGCTATAGTATCAATGGCTGTTGATGTATGCTTGATTAACAAAAAGAAAAGTACCATGATGCGTTTAATGAGAGGTAGAAATCGAGGTGCAAATTCAAATCCAAATTACACACAACTTATATATAGTGGACTTGCGATCATTTTTCTTCTTAGCAGGTACAGTGGTTGAGAAGCAAATCCTATATATAGTAGTTTTCACTGATTAAGAAGAAACACATTTATCACCCAGATTTAGCAGATTTAGCAAGTATGAAAACAATCTGTGTGCTTGTAAGATGTACTGTACCTTGTGGTGGGTAAATATGTGAACTGGGCTCTTTCACCAAACTGGTGTTCTCATTCCTCTCACATCTGTGCCTCCACACCCCATGGTATATGTGCATACCGATAGTGTGTTGATATGCACACCAACGCCGCTTCTCCCATGAGTATGAATAGTAATTGAATGAGTGACACTGACAGGCATAAAGTTGATTTATCTTCCTTAAACATGCAACTCTTCAGCCCCAGCATGGAGGATGTGTTTCAAGTCCTTCTGTTCTCCTGAGTTGGAGAAGGTTATCGCTCAACACCTGTCAGTCAAGCTAACCTTAAAAACACTCCTGCTGTCTGAGTTTACAGAAGGTGAGCAGGTAATGACTTTGAGCATATGCTGCCTTGCTATGCACTAGCGGTGGTTAGCAACCCTCCAGGACTGCTTCACCTACTAAAGCGTAGCAACATTGTTCAGCCGTGCATGTCTTTGGGCTTAGTTTGCTTCCTCGTTGCCACTGAGCTGGGTTGTCAGTCTTTCGGCCAACGGCTACAGTGCCAGATGGCAGCATCATGGAGCAGTTAGGGGTTAAGTATACTGTCTAACACCCACGTTGCACAAAATAAAGACATAAACACAAACATACAGCATACAGTATGTGACCTTTGACTGTTCCAAACTCCCTCTAGTCTCTCTTTTGCTACTCATTTGACGTCTTCATACAGGACAACACGTATAACAAACACAGCAAAAATACACAGGAGATCTAATAGACGATTCAAATCGTTCATCATTCTCTCTGCACGTCATCCTTGGCCTATCATTGTGTTGTCAGCCGGGCCGCGGCGGTCTTTCAGACATGTCAGGGTGTTCGGATGCGGACAGACTGACGGACAGACTGAAGAAAGGGAAGAGACAGACAGAAGCAAGAGCCCACAGCAAGGAGAGCTGACAGCAGCGTTAAGACACTTTGCTCCTCAATGGCCCGGACCAAGGCCAAATAAACAGGAGGGAGAGGAAGAGAGAGATAGATCCATGTGCTGGGGCGAAATAGTGGAAGGGACGGGCAATATTCTTTAGAGAGACACAATGCAAACAGTCTTCATTGAATTTCTTCTCCAGCTCTTCTCTGTTTCTGTAACTCTGTTCTTGTCGGTTGAAACTGAATCCATTTTCTCTGTGTCTAACACTGCAGCTTTATCTGCTTGCGAGTGCTTGTGAATCAGATTGACCAGAACCCTTTTAAAGCCTTTTAGCAACCTTTTAGACAGTGGCTTGTAGAGTTTAATGCAGTGTTAGGACAATGTGTGTAATCAGCTAGGGTTACAGTGGTAAAGCATCTCTTCAGTGCAGGAGTACAAAGAAGATAATCTTCATGCAAATAGTTTGGGATTCTTTGTATTGTTCCGTATGTGCGTATGTGTGTGTGCGCGTGTGTGTGTGTGTGTGTGTGTGTGTGTGTGTGTGTGTGTGTGTGGGGGGGGTGTCATTTGAGTGCTTGAACTCACCTTAATGTTTGCTACAATGTAGAATAGTCTCTGCGATGCAGTTGTCTTAATTTTATCGCAAACTTCTGGGTACTCTATATTTTATGCTTGAATGCTCTTTCCTCTGATGCACATGCAATAGAGTGATGCCATGAAACCCTGAAATATACACTACACAATAACAAACTAGTTGTGTAGCTACAGTATATTGAATGTATTTAACCACGTGTATACTCACATATTTGTTGACTGTCATTGCACATCACCCTGTACTGATATTGTACCGTTATAATACACTAGGCACTAGGCACTAGGCATTAAATACATTACTTACTAACATTGTGCAATTCCTTTATTCTCTTTCTATACTACTAGTAAAGAACGACCTTTGCCATACCGACCTTTGACATACCGACCTGTGTCTTTATTTACAGCTGGGCGGTTTTCTTGTTGAAGTAATTTTCACACTACGATTGTCCCTTATGGAACTCAAGTTCTAGTCTTCTTCACAGTTCATCATTCGCAATCAGAGGGAATCATTCAGTTGAAAAAAGGCCACACAACATCAAGCGACTGAAACCCAAGCCTGTGGGCTATTACAGTAACCGTGGAGGGGTTGGATGATATCTAAGTCTTGTGCGCTCGTACGCAAGCTATAGCATGATATGTCTGGTGCTATGCCTGCAGCATACAGACAGTGTGATCGCCTGGAGCAGGCTGCATTAGAGCCAGGCGGCTGACAGCTGTGCATTACGCACATGGAATATGTTAATCCATATGGTTAAGTAACCTCACACCATTAATGACCTTGGGCATTTACACATGTCTCTCAGCCCAGCCGCATTTACTGCATGTGTCAACATATTTCAATAAAGTTGAGTTAGTGCTGTCCAGAGACAGGTCTGTTCATTTTGCGCGATAAACAATGTTTTTAATAATGGATGTATTCGTTTTTTTTTTTTTAATTTATTTTGAATTACGGGGCTTTAAATCAGACATTTCAATGTAGCTTGGCTGTCATTTGGTTTTAATTTATAAACTATGTTAACCTCTATTGTCTCCTGTGGAAATGTGCCCTCTGCTTTTTGGCCCATCCTGACTAAGAAACAGTGGGCATCCACAGTGCGGTGCCAAGGGACCAACTCCAGTTCTGAGGCCATTGCCCTTGACCAAGGCAATGGCGTTACAACTGGAGTTGGTCCCCAGGAGGAGTGTTAACCCAACATGCAGGTCTTTGGGTGAAACCAGAGCCAAATAAAACTATACAATGGAAACGTTTACTAGCCTATTATCTGTGTGTGCGTGTGCGTGTGTGTGTGTGTGTGTGTAGTCACGATGCAGCATTCTTCCTGTCAGGGAGAGAAATGGTTTCAAGACACAGTGTCACCTAAACACACATACCTGCACCTAAAAGCCCAACATGTCACTGTCTGTACACATTGATGTGACAATGAATTCTAGAAACAGCTTCCCTCTTTTAAAGCTATTGATTTTTTAGGTCTAAACCTGTAATTTTATCTCATGATTCCTTAGTTTTCATTTTATATCAGACAATAAACCAGTTCAATACATTGGTTTTACAGTAAATAGTGAGGTGGTAATCAGGGTTGGGAAGTAACTGATTACATGTAATCAGTTACTTGTAATCTGATTATGAAAAACAGAAACTGTAATCCATTACAGTTAAAAAAAATGTTTTATTGGATGAGTAATTCTAGGACTAATTTCAAATATAAAAGGGGAGTTTGTAGAAGAAAATGCGTAAAACTATTTAATGTACTCTTATTAAACTTTCATTAACGTCAATCAATAACTGAAATAAAGTCCTACTTTAATATGATCCCCTGCACAACATATACGGTCACAAAAATAGAAAGATTTGGCCTACCAATGCAGTAAATTGCTTTGGATAAGTAATCTAAATCAAATGGAAAGTAATCAGATTATGTTACTAAATTTAGGTAATTCTGAAATTACATTACTGATTATAATTTTAGTCAAGTAAGTAGTAACTGTAACAGATTACATTTAAAAAGTAACCTACCCAACCCTGGCAGTAATGAGGCTATGAGGCCTGCTTGAAATAAAAGGCACAGTCAGCTATTGCAAGCTAATTGTAAGACAATACTCTACATTTTTTGTCAAATTCATTTTACCGTCCTCTGTGCGTGTTGAAAAACAATCTGATACTTTGACATTGCCCTGTTTCTGTATATAGGAACATAAACCAAGTGGCGAACACCGCTCTCAACAACAAAGCCATATAATACGCTTTGCTTTACAATGTGCTTTAATGTATGGGACGGCGATGTGGACGAATGTTGTTTTTTGAGACTGAAGTTAGCCAGTGTTCTCGAGAATAACTAGTTCTTCCTTTTTAAGGACCCGGGATTAGACCTGCTATTGCAATTTATCTTGAAGCATTCGTAAACCCTGCTATAGCTGCTTACACCTCAACCAGGAAACATCCACATGGGATCCATCTATCACCTGGGGCTGGATAGTGTAGTGGTAGGTGTTGGTTCTGACCCCCCAGACATAGGTTGGCTTACCTGTGTCTATCCATGGGCACGGATACGCCTGTCTCCCTTCCATTTTCCCTCTCTTCTTCTTCATGGCTGAGGAGGTCTTGTCAAGTGTGTGTTGCTGTAAGTGTTCAGACAGCGGCCCTGCCGTCTTTCACGTTGGCTCAGGGTGACCTGACCTGAAACTGGCTTGGCAGAGACAGCTTGGGAGAGCAGAAATAATTTTCAATCGCGCCAGACAACTTGCAATGGCCCCGGTAAGAGCACTGTATTTTGTATACTGTACAGTCTTTGTTGTTGTATTTCAGTCATTGTTTCTTCTCTCCTTGACCTTAGCTGTTGTATTCATAGGGACGAGATATCATGGTATCATTTCTATTAATCAATATAATACAGTGTACAGTATATCTCTTATTTAGAGTGGATATTAAAATTAAAATTAAATTCAAGTCTGGGTCTACATGTGTGTTTCTCTTTGTGAAGTGTACACATGCACTAAAACACAGTCATCTCAACTTGCTTGTTCTTAATACGGACTGGATCCAGGCCTCAACTCTCCCGAGGTCAATACAACATGGGTTTGTAGAACAGCACAGTCTCTTTCCCTGGTTACCATTACCGCTCTATTACCTGGATTACTGTCATTTTCTGTTCCAGGCTCCCTCCAATTGGCTTCCCAAACAAAATAATTGCATGACCAAGTGACAGACAGGGCGCAGAGGTAGCTGCTATGTTTAAAACCCACCGGGCCCGTGTTGTGATGACAAAGCCACATGTGTGTAAATATGAGCCATGCCAAGCATGAGGTATACAGAGAGTGTGTGTCTTTCTGTTTACTGGTTTGGTAATCTCCTGTTGGCAAATAGAGACTCGCAAGTGAATGGTGACCTGGTGTTATTGGCTGTTTGCTCATTCTGAAATGTGTTGGTGTGCATGTGTGTACTGTAAATTGTCTCATTAACAATAATTTTCACATGTTGAAATAAATAATACACCTTCCTGATTTTACAGATGACTGATTTGTTCCGTTCAAAAATCAGTCTAGAATTATGTGTTTGAACTAAACATCAACAAACATGTACATTTGCACATATTTCGACTAGTCAGAACAAGAAACACGGTCAGAAGTAGGAAAAATGCAAATTAATACATAGGTTAGAATTCCCAGTAGTGTTTCTCTGGACCAAAGTTCCTGAGGAAAATACACCAAATGTCAGTCACACACAAAATTGACAGTTCCCATGCGCAAAGTGAACCAATTCATATAGTGACACAATCAGGATTGTTACACCGGGCTAATATTTTCCTTTCCACGATCCTGATCAACCATGCATGATAAGAAACAATAAGAAACACTGTCATAATATAAATAATACCCTTTTGACCCCAGCAAGCCATTGACGCAGTGAACTGCAGCAAACTCAGCAAGGTGTTAAAAGCGAAGACACAAAGCTAGAAAGAAACAACTAGTGTGAGACATTTTGAAGGCCTCCTGGTGCCAATTTGCGGGGCCTCCTGTGGCTACTATATGTTGCGATCTGTCAGGCAGCTACTGTGACAGACAGGCCTGTCCTCATGTTCCAGTCCAACCAGCAGCTCTGTACCACACACTGAATTAAACACGTTTCATGTCTGTCCATTCTATTGTTGCCTCCACAGTGAACGCAGGCCAATACACAAGCATACATGTGCCCAGAAATACACACAAACTGTCCCTCATCTCACTGTACATTTCTCCTCTTCCCATCTTCCCCCTCTCCATCTCTCCTGCTATGCGGATACCACTCTCTCTTTTATCCCCATATGTCATGATCATGTTCTCTGGCTGAGCCAGAGGATGGGTCTTAAGCCCCCTCTTCATTAGCCTTACAGCCCACCGAGAAGCTAATCCAGCCTGCTAGAGGATTTGGGATCCCTCAGACTGTGAAAGCTTCGACCGTGACTCCAGATGTATAAACACAGTGCAAAAGAAGCACTCCTATTCAATCCTCCATCCAGTTTGTCATGTGCACGGGTGGCTGATTTGGACAGCTCGACTGTGCGACCGGTTTAATGGAAGCTTGTGCATATAGGCAATATTTGGTTTTCACGCTAGCCGCTGTCACACATACTGCAGTATGACTTGAGATCAGCTCCCTCCGTTCCCAAAATGCAGAACTTAAATATTCTTTGGGATATTTTAAAAACTAAGTACAATATTAGAGTGAAAGGGCACCTTCTACTTCTGCTGCTAACTATTAAAACAAAGGCAATGCGTAAATGAGGCATGACTACAGAGTGTGTTGAAAGCAGGTGTTTCTATACAGGTGTAGTCCATTTTATCTCTAATTAAGCCATTTACCTCCCGCCAAGCATAAGGTCATGTATTAACATTCTGGGCCGACCCACTTTCCCATTATTTCTGCGGTGATGGTTTGGAGGGGCTCAGCGGTGCAGAGAGGAGACCTCTGTGACTTTGTGAGAGGCTTGATCGTTGGGGCGTGATCGGTAATGAGAAACCGCTCGTCTCGCTTGTGTATCGCAAGGATCGACGGCTAAGTTGGCGTTGGCATGGACACCTCAGGGAAAGACTTCGCCTAGGGTCAAATGTGAATGCAAGAGCTTATTAACTGAAACATAACTTTGCATTGATTTTAGTTACAAGGACAGAACAGAATGTTGCATCAGTTAGCTGCAGGTGCCAGTCTAAACATTAAGCAGATGTCAATTATAACAAATCCATTAAAACCTTCATAGTAGAGGTTAAAATAGTTTCACAGGACTGCGGTATTAAATCCTAATAACACATGTTTGGATTCATAGTAATATAACAAATCTCAGGAGAGTTTTAAATTATGTATATAAACATTGTCATTCAAACAGTTGTATTGTGGTCCACTCATAACCGTCATATGCATTAAAGATCTCTCGTCAGCTCAACGTAGAGATACAAGCTGGATACATTGTGTATTTAGTTTTGTAGTAACTTATGAATAGCATATGAAGGCCAATGATAATGTATGTCCATTTGCAGTAGTGATAAAAATAATATTTTGAACACAAAAAAAATTTCAGTAAGAGCACACCGCACTTTCAGAGTTGCTGTGGAAAAGACTAAGGAGCACATATTTTACCGTTGTGCTTGGGAACACCTACATGTGACTGGTATAGCACTATAACAGCTCTTCATATCTATTACAGTATTTGATGTCTGTACACAGTCCATTACTCAAGTAACGTATAATAGATTTAGATGTTCCACGTGTGCCGATAGCTGTCAGCACAAACACAGTCATCTGTGTAGGGATGAGGACTTAGGTTTCAGAGCAGTTACAGGGTAAACTCCCTTGTCATAAAAGATGAGCACATTCTGTTCTGTGCGTTCTGTTCTGTTAGTGTGTGTATGCGTGTGTGCGTGTGTGTGTGTGTGTGTGTGTGTGTGTGTGTCAGATCAGGTGAAGAGGAATGAGTCTTGTTTCACAAATACACATTTTCTGCTCTTCAAACGGTTTGTTATCTTGTATCCTACATGTAAGGGTTATACTATTGGGCTATCCTATTGTTGGGTTATCCTATTGTGAATTAGTTATGAGCTAATTTCACATTACATCAATAAAAATAAAGTAGCCACGGTCTCTTCCACTGTATCAGAGTTCTGCATGGTGGTCCAGGTATCCACCAAAATATGGCTAAATTAACAAAGTAAATAATAACATGTTGTGTCCCCTTTGCTTTCCATCGCTCTGTGTGTATGGCAGAGTCAGACTGTCAATCATTTATGACTGAGTATGTAATGCTTTGGGTTGTCAGGACACTCATTGACAGGTGAGTTAAGAATGTTTCATTATCAGCACCAGAGCAGGCACATTATTGAGTGCTGCACAGTCCAGACATGATGTCACACATGGAGACAAATCTGATTTGTTTTACCCAGCATTGTCTTTCAGAGAAGACACACAACGCAACTTGAAATAAAATAAATAGGGTACTGATACAGTAGTTAACTCCATGGACGTGTCTCCTGGACAACTGAATCTAGTATGAATACTAATTGAGACAGTTCAAGGACATTTGTATGACAGGAGAGGCCATGAAGTTAGTTTGGCATGTGAGAATGCACGCAAAGTAGCTACTGAGCCCCTACCACTTTTTCTTTCCACCCCCTCACTCTCTCTCTCTCTCTCTCTCTCTCTCCCTCAACAGTCTCTAATGTAATTCAAGGTGACAAGTTCACGTCGTCTTGTAAGCCCCCCTCCCCTGACCTAGTTTCACTGCCTTATATACTCCAGCGCACAGTCTAGAAGCACACACACACACACACATGCAAGGACTCGTGCGCATAAACAACACAACAAACAATCTCAGACATACAACACATCGTGTACTCGTGTACCATAAAAATAATCATATCAATACACAGAACTCGCGCTCGGTATGCATGAGCACAACCGAGCACATAGCCCCAATACCAGAGTTAACACAAGTGCCAACAAACACCTCCTCTATTATCTCTTTCCACACAACGTAAAACAACGCACATGCAAAATCCCCACTGTGCCTATTCGGAGGGCCAAATCATTTGCCGTTGCCAACAACAGTAGCGGGCTCTTGTGGAATACTTGTGGATCTCTTGACACAGTGCCAAAGAAGGGGAAGGTGGGTGGGGGTGTTTATAAAAAGAGGTTGGCAGCCGTTCCTCAGCCCACGCCCAGTGTCGGGCAGCTATAGGCCCCGCGGGCACTAGGGAATGCGTAATGAGACGCATCAACCTGGAACCAGGAGCGTTAGACTAACACTGATAAATGATTCAATGGCAACAATCTCGATTAGAGCGCCGCCCTCATCTTTATTTTATATCAGACGGGTGAGAAGACAGACAGGGGAGAGACAGGAAGGGTGTAGTCAGGGAGGGAGGGAGGGAGGGAGGGCTGAGTGGGCAAGGGGAGAAGAACATTGGAGAGAACCGTATAACCATCTCCTCCTACGGGCACCGGTAACTGTAGGAGTATAACACCCATTCAATTTTTTCCTTGCTGTTGCTCTGTCTCCTCTCTCATTCTCTCGCTCTTTTTGTAACTCTAGCTGTGGAACATTCCACAATAATGTTCTCTCCTCTCTCTCTCTCTCTCTCTCTCTCTCTCTCTTCCATGCCCCGTGTTATTTACAGTAAAAGCACTATGGACAACATTGGACTTTTCTACAGTGACACAAAATTGCACCGCAGCGTTTGGTGATCAATGACTGCAACTTTAAGCTCTGGTTTTGTGCTGTACCAGCCTTGGCTGTACATCAGTTCTTGCCATCAACTTATTTTGCCACTGCCCCAACCTGGAGAGCTAAACTGTTCTACATATCCAGTAACGTATATATTACATTATTAATCTATATTTAACTCATCATATTACTGTAATATATGTGTGTCTATATATATATATATATATATATATATATATATATATATATATATATATATATAAACAATATAAAGAAATACATATAAAAAACAATAACAATAAA